>LDJE01096910.1:0-16322 GCA_001021135.1 Selaginella kraussiana
GTGTTTTTACGGGTATTTTTCATGCAAATTGAACCTCCCTTTTTTAAAAGTTTGTAGAGGTACGAGCATAGCCATGGTTAAAGTCTGAGCGCGTTTTGCCCGGTAGTCTAGGATGCACGACCACATGCCATGATGATGAATCCCACATGCCAGATGAGCCATGTCTACCAAAAACTTTCTACCAAAGCCAACTCCCCAATCTCAACATTCGTCCATTTCCAACAAGCAGCCAAGTGTGCTCTCCGGGTCACTCCATGGTTTTCATCCTGGGACAGAATTGGTTTCTTACCTCAAATTATGTGCAGATTATTTGACATTCAAACTAGGAAATTCAGGCAGAATGAGGAATTTTTATGAACGTAATCGTTTAGCATTAACCTGCACTTGTTCTGGAGAACAAAGGATTGCTGTACTAAGCTTCAAGTTGCGTTCGATGCAATGACACCGCAAGAGTTGAAATATGTGAAATGCAACTGGACTTGCAAGTTGGGACTTGATAGTCCAGAGATAAGGCTTTGAGAGCCTTTCTGCTGCAATTCAAAGCTTCCGGTATAGTCGCATCTAATCTCCTTTACGTTCAGCTGCATGTGACGAACGAGTCTCGAGTCTCGTAATGAAGTGAATACGCCACTTGGAAGTGAAGTACATTCCAGACTTCTTTCTGTGGGAGTGATAGTTGTCGCTCTTGCAAGTTTCCCATGCTTCGGATGTGCATCTGATCATAGCCTTGACGAACTAGACCGTGACTAGGAACAGGTACCAATGATCCTGCTGCACCGTAGCACCTCAGAAAAGATTTTCCAACCATAGCAGCAATAGCACCGAGACAAGGAGTAGCAGCTGATAGGTACAAGCACACTAGCCAGATCCGGTGGATATTCAGGATGCGGGTCTTCATGCATATATATTGAGAGTTCAGCATAGGGCTGTTCTAGGCCAGGCAGTCGAGCCTGTGATTCAATAGACTTTCCCTTTTCATGGCATCATGGAGCGTTATGGAGAAGGTGCAGCTAAATTTTTTCGACAATTTTTTGATGGCCGTGTTTACGATGGATGGAGCCACCTGATGAAATTGTATCTGATCTTTACGATGGTGGACGGACATGAGCCTGAACCCAAGGTGCAAGATCCCAAGAACGATGCTGAATAGAAGGCCGCTGCATTCAGTACCATCGGTATGTGGTAGGTGCGTGAACTTTAAGTATTTTTTATACCTACACACAGCATTAAGGGTAAGGGTGCCGATATATATATACCAGATGAGAAACATATGTCAGTCCCCTATTGGCCATGATGTGTGTGAAAATATCGACTCCTTCTCTCTACACTCACTACTCTTGCTACAACATCAACCTCTGGCAGAAGTGCTACACACCTGATACCGATTTAATATGTTTACACAATGCATCAACTAAATATATTTTTAAGGGATTTAAGCCCATCAAGTACTGCTCTTTCAATTGATACGCAAAAGCACATTGCTAGCATCACCATAGATAAGATGGCTTGAAAACTGAGGTGTACTATTGTGCACTTTTTCTCATATACCCGTTGTACTCATGCAAGAAATACATTGCAGAGGTATTTTAGAGTACGGGTACACGTGCTAAGCATGAGCTTTCTAGTCCCTGTAATATGGACTTAACCTTGGAAGGTAGGGCCCCGACTAACTATCCATCTATCTATTGTAATTGGATATGTGGAATTTCCGGGTTCAAGTCAATCAAAAACATAGTTTCACCGTGATCGCCCTATGGTCAACCGTAGAGCCAGCAAGTTCCAAGAATGGTTCCTCCGAGACGAGCCTGCCGAGTGAGCCACTCTTTTTACAGGCCATGGTGGCCTACCTCATCGTTGTTGGTTGAAATTTGGATATGTGGCACATTTGGAGCGTTTTGAACTAAACACAAATTTTTAACAAATTAAAGTCCGATTATGTATGTATATTTGTTTTATATGTGTCCTAGTGCAGTTTTACCCTCAGGGTAGACTGTACCCATACCCTACGCATGCTTATACTTAGGTCAGGGTAGACTGTAGGGCTTGATGAGATGCCTGAGTCATCAGGGTTCAAAAGACATGCTGCATCCCACGAGTGAAGGTTTGCGGAAGTAAGCCTGTATCCATACGCAATGCATCTCGAGCAAGTGATGTTGATGAGTTCTACGATGCTCTGCATTTTTTACATCACTGGCAACGTGTGAGGATCCTAGGTGACAGCAGTTACTCGAAACTAAGTATGAAATGAAGCGACTGCCGTGGTTCCCGTAGTCTGCATGGTACCACGGGAAAAAAATTGGTTTGAATTGTTTAGAATACCTTCCCCACATAAATAATAACTATTAATAATGTGCGTGGCGTGCGTTTGAATAAACTTCCTGACCAGTTCATTAAATATACTATGTAGCACATTGACCATTTTCATCAGCTCCTTTCTAGTCTCACATCTTTGCAACCAGTTTTAAAGTGTTTTCAGCTATACAAAATCAACTGGAGGAATTTCAGAACTATCTTTTATTTACTGGAAGACCATCATTGAGTAATATATCATCTACCTGTTTTGGTTGCAATTGTGAGGATTCATGCCTTGACCCTGGTGAGGAATGACCCAAGCAGCAGAGCAGACAAGTAGAAGTGTCCCAACTGTATCATACACAACAGAGGGCTCTTCAGGCTCCCTCTAATCTGCTGCCGCATTTTTCGATCCGAATTGCTGTGATATGAGTCGAAGTCAAGTAAACCTTGTTCTTCAAATCGGAAGCACCGATCTTGAGGTACTAGTCGTCGTTGATTGAAAGACAGCTTCCAAAATGAGATTTCACCATGATCTCTTTTTTATCCATTAAAGGCGGGAGATTGTATTAAGAAATTCACGGTACAACTGCACACTACCAACTTGAGTCCATACCTCCGAATTCCATTTGCCCCTCACATATTCTAAATAACCAATAATTCCAATCTTTCAGACGGTATCCAATGAGTGTGCAAACCTTTGTTTCTCAACTGTGTGATTCATTACAGTTGAAGCATTCCAACGAAGATACTGACACAACACCTTCCACATATAAAGATATTTTTTTACCAAATCAATGTTTCTAGACTGACTTTTTCGATGAATTTTCAAAGCCCAGGTCAATAGTGTAGAGGTGACATCAGATAATGGCGAGGGTGCTCTTGGCACCAGTGTCTGTGGTTCTGGCCAGGCTTCTGGTACAGGTCTCAGAGACAATCTCAGCAGCCAAAGATGTTCTAGTGGAGGGCCAGAATTTCAGGCAACTAGCAGGATATCTCTCCAAGATCCGTCCACTCTTGGAAGAACTCCAACACAAGAATTTCAGGGACGCACCTCCGCTCAGGGACGCATTGCTCGCACTGGAACGCGAAATGAAGAGGTCTCAGGTACTTGTATTAGAGTGCACTTCCAAGAGCAAGTTCTACTTGGTAGTAAGTTGCCGTAGGATCATAAGGGAGATTGAGGATATAACTCGCCAGGTTGGACGTTGCCTCAGCCTCATACCCATGGCCGGCATGAACTTAACTTTCGATAACCGAGATTACGTTACCAGCTTAGTATCTGAGATGCAAACCGTTCAGTTCAGGGCATCGGTTGCCGAGGACCAGATCCTCCGGAAGATCGAAAACGGGCTAAAAACTTGCAGGGTTGATAGTCAGTTCTCCAACGAGCTCTTGCTTCAGATTGCAAAGGTTGTTGGTGCTTCCGAGAGGCCCAACTCGCTTAGGAGCGAACTCGAGAAGTTCAAAAGAGAGGCGGACGATATTTCCCTCGAGAAGAGGGAAGCTGAGGCATTTCAGCTTGCTCAAATAATTGGAATTCTAGAAAACAGCAATTTAGGGACTTCTAGCATGGATAGCCAACTTATTTATCATAAAAGGAAGAACGCAGGTGGTAGCCAGACTTTACCCGCATTGCTATCGTTTATATGTCCGATAACTCAAGAACTTATGGAAGATCCCGTGGAGATAGCCTCAGGGCAGACGTTCGAGAGAGGTGCTATCCTCAAGTGGTTTTCCGCTGGGAACAGGACGTGCCCGACTACGAAGATGAACCTAGAAACTCTGGAAGTGAGGCCCAACCTTGCTCTTCAGAGCTCCATTCAGGAGTGGAAAGAACGTAACACTGTGATCACCATTGCTGCTGCTCGTCCGCAGCTTGGCTCGGGCTCGCATAGTGAGGTGCATAGTGCGTTATCCGAGCTGCTGAAATTAAGTGAAGAAAAACGGATTCACAAGTATTGGATATCATCGGAACGACTGATTTGTGACATCGTTAAGCTTCTTCAGAGCAACAACAGAGACACCAGAAAAAAGGCTTTGGAGCTACTATGCAGCCTCGCATTGGTTGATGAGATCAAGGTTAGCGACTTCATTAGCTTGTAGCTCATAGTTTAGTCTTGTTTGAGAATAGCAAACTTATCATTGAATGATAATCAGATCAAATTCAATATGTTTTGGTGTTCCATATTCATTTTTCTACGATTTTGTTATTGACTAAGTTATACGTTTTGTAGGAGGAGATTGCGAACGAAGGTGCCATATCCCCAATAGTTCGTTCGCTTTCTCGAGATGTTGGAGAAAGCAGGCAGGCTGTTGGGCTTCTTCTAGAGTTATCCAAGTCTGAGAGGATTCTGTGTGAACTCGGAAAAACCCAGAGCTGCATTCTCTTATTGGTAGCGTTGCTGAGAAGCGAAGATAGTACCGCTGTGGACGATGCTCGACAGTTGCTGACGAACTTAGCCAAGTTCGACGAGAACGTCGTACAAATGGCCGAAGCTAACTACTTCCAGCCATTAGTTTTAAGACTTGATCAAGGTAACGAGCTGGTTTTTTTCTTTACTTTTAATTTAATTTAATTTTCAGGATCAAAAGCGACACGGTTGTTGATGGCCAAGACACTCGCAAGGTTAAGCCTGAGTGATGATAACAAGACAGCACTTTCATCGGAAGGAGCCATTGCTTCACTCGTGAGCATGTTCGCTTCCGGGAAATTCGACTATGAATCCGCTGCTCTTGGAGCTCTAGACAAGCTTTCAAGCGTTCCAGAAAATGCTCAGGAAATGGTAGCTGCTGGAATTATAACTCCCTTGCTGAAGCTACTGTTCGCCATTTCCTCAACCGTTATGATGCTCAAGGAACAAGCAGCCTCGACACTGGCAAACATAGCTTCCTGGGGAGTAAAACTGGACTCTTTAGCAGCGGATAACATACTTGGCGTAGAACCTCTGTCGCAGGTTCTCACTCTAGTAGACTTATGCGGTCCTACGGTTCAAGTTCATCTTCTCGGAGCTCTTGCCGCATTGTCCTCCAGAGAAACTGGACCTCTTGTCAGGGACTTCCTCAGAAGAGGCGAAGCTATGGAGTTTTTGGTTCATTTGACACAAGAGGAAGACAGAACTCCGCAAGTTAGGGCGGAAGCTTGGAGGCTGTTATGCTTGTTATCAGGAGATGGTGCTGGAAACGAGCTCGTTTCGTATTTAACTCTGCCGTTTCTTGCGACTACGGTGAAGCTGATCTGCCATTTCGAAGACGAGGAAGCAAGAGCAGCTGCATTGGGCACTTTGGGAAACCTTCCTCGACTCGGTCCAGAGGTTATGGAACTGCTGTTGCAAGCACAGGTGTTGCCAGCTCTTGCAGGGGTTCTTTCCTCCAAGAACGTTACAAAACGAGGGCACAAGCATGTATTGGAAAATGCTGCTGGTGCTCTACTGTTGTTTACGAACCCTTCGAGTCTGGAAGTTCAGACTCAGGTCGCAAACTTGGATATCATTCCGGACCTTGTAGAGCTGCTTATAACCGGAACTCCGCTAACGAAGGCGCGGGCTGCTACTGCATTGGGACAGTTATCAGAGAACTCCGGGAAGCTCAGTATCCCGATCTCAACCCGAGTAGGCTGCTCGTGTTTCATCTCGGCTCCATCCCCGGGCTGTTCGGTTCACGGTGGTCAGTGCTCGGTTAGAAGTTCCTTCTGTCTGGTCGAAGCTGGAGCTGTTGAACCACTGGTACGAGTCCTCTCCGACGACGACATGAGGGTACCCGAAGCTGCTCTTGGAGCTTTGACGACCTTGCTTTACGATGATACATGGGCTAATGGAGTTCATGTTATTGCCAAATTTCAAGGAGTGAAACCTGTAGTTCGCCTATTGTCAACTGGAAGCTGTGACGCCAAGGAAAAGGCCGTCTGGATGCTGGAGAAGATTTGCAGAGTTGAATCTTACAGGGAACAGTATGGAAGTGCTGCTCAGATGCCCCTGATCGATCTCACTCAGCAGGGCAGTGCTTCAACTCGGCAGCTTGCAGCAAAGATATTGGCTCATCTCAATGTTCTCCACAATCAATCTTCCTACTTTTGAGGAAGAATTCTTTGGATATAACGATGTATATACGGTTGTATTTTTCATTCCGGCCTTTACATTTGGGTGTCTGCCAATTATTATACTGATAGTACTGGCAGTAGATAGCTAGTAAAATCATTTTTCCTACTTTCCAAACACTTTTACGAGCCTGGATAATGATGTGAATGATAATAATATAGTAATTCATATTGAATTAAATCCATGATCGCTTTCTTACTTCCTAATTTATTTAAAATGTGTTTTCTTGCCTTTATAGTTGATAGTATATTTCTATCATAATATACAGTCATCATATTTTGCAGGATTCGCAAATAGCTTGTGTGCGATCCATATGATGAAAGCTTGAGAGAATCACCACGTAATAAAAATGTGAGTTTGATGATCTTTGATGGATTTTTTTTTTTTTTAATATGCATTTTTCAGTAGTTCAGAAGGTGCGTGGCCTGAAGCAACCCCCACAAGGTGCAGCTGGCTGTGTATTAAACAATGCAGCCCTTTGTTGTGCAATTTTGGAAAGAAGAATCGTGGAAAGGCTGCATTGCTGGTGGTGGGAAGTGGGGTGTCTATCCATTGGAGGATTCTAAAGTAGCGATCCCCACCATGAGTGATCAGCTCGAACTACTGTGCTTCTATCGACTGTATCGACCGTCAACGATGACAAGTGATAGAATCTATGCAACAAGAGGCCTATGGAATTGCGATCATCTTCTACGACTATGACTCTATGATTCCTGGTTTTGCTCCTCATGCAAATGCAACTTGTTGCTGGCGATTTTCCATACAACTTTGTCGACCATAGTCGAGGACAACAGTGACGGAAACATGGGAATCTCTAGGCTGGCCAGCGGGCAGCACACCTCGTTTGACTTTCGGGGCATGTAAAGTGAGGGTTAGGGCTCCATATAAAATGTATAAAATGAGTTTCGAGGGTGCTTTAAAATCTACCAGAAAATCGGAAGGGACAAGCAGGCAGATAAACTATGGAAAACAAGAAAGATACAATTTCCAGATTGCGAGAACATATTTGGAAGTGGTTCAAGTGGAAGATGATGGTGTTTGTGACGAAGGGTATTAGTGGTCAAAAGACAGAGACAAACGTAGTAGTTTCTCTTCATTCACAGGAAGGTGGGAGAGAATTCCCAACAAAAAAATTTCACAAGTTGAAAGACGTTCAAACTTTCATCAAACTAGGCGACGAGATGAGCTGGGACGATGACATATCTCCAAAGAAGTCTTCCTCCGCACTGCTACTACTGTCCTCTCGACTGCTGCTTGTCTTGTTGAAGGGTGTTCTTACGTCCGCGAGCATCTGAACTACATCTCGCATGGTAGGTCTATCTGCCGGAAGATCATTCGTGCATAGAAGTGCTACTCGTAGCAAGAGCATGACCTCTTGAAGTGGAAGCTTTCGACTAGCATCTTCGGCTATCCTCGAATCGAGAACTTCCAGCATTCCATCTTTGCTTTGGATCTTCTTTCGTGCCCACTGAACTACGTCGACCCCGTCCCCGAACTCGGGCTCGATAGGCCGTCTACCCGTGACGAGCTCGAGTAAAACGACACCAAAGCTGTAAATGTCGCTTTTTTCGTTCACCTTCAGGGTGTACGCGTATTCTGTACAAAAGACGGTATTGATGTTAGAAGGGGGTCACGGATATGGAATACTGCAAGATAGGCCGTATAGAGCTTTCAAGAACAGAAAGTCTCAGCTATGGATCAGGCATGGAATGTGACTCCACGGCCGATCGGGACAAGAAAGGCCCAAACTTGGAGTGCTCTTGTTTGGACCGTATCTAGACTGCGACCGTATACAAGACAAAGAAGATACTGGTCGTATTGGACTACTGATCAGGACTGCCTGAACAAGCTATGCTTTAGGGTTAGGGTTAGGGTGTAGGGTTAGGCTTTGAGCAAGAAAACGACGTCACACAAGCATGCAAACTATGCCCAGACAACGAAGCTTACCGGGAGCGATGTAACCATACGAGCCAGCGATCGATGACATCGACTCAGACTTTCCAGAGTCCTGGAAAAGCTTCGCAAGCCCGAAATCCGCGACATGAGCTTGGAAGTCGACGTCCAACAGTATGTTGTTGCTCTTGACGTCTCGGTGAACTATCAACGGTGAACAGTCGTGGTGAAGGTAGCACAACCCGTTAGCCGATTGCAACGCTACCTTGTACCGGGTTGTCCAGTCGAGAACGGGGCCTTTCTTGCTGTGAAGAGCTTCACCGAGGCTCCCGTTTGGCATGTATTCGTACACGAGTACGTTCGTCTCCTTGTTGGAGCAGCACCCGAGGAGCTTGACGATGTTCCGGTGTCGGATTTTTCCCAACGTTTCGACCTCGGCCGAGAAGCCGTGGTCGGCATGGATGGATCCTCCGACTTTACCCCGAGACGGGAACGTAGAGGCGAGTCTTTTCACAGCTACGACCTCTCCAGACGGCATGAGACCTCGGTATACGACCCCGGAACCTCCTCTCCCGATGATGTTGTCATCGATCATACACTCCAGAACTTGAGCTGCCGAAAAGTCGAGTTTTTGGAATGCCGTGAGTTTCCATGATCCAGAAGACGAAGCCGAGCTCGTGAGGAGGTTCCACCACGAGCAGCAGCAGCAGGACGACATGCAACAGACACAAGGAAGCTCTCGGTTCTTGCCGTTCCTGCCGATCTTCAGCACTCCGCAGACGTAGTACCGGTACTTCCGAAGGAAACAGCAGACTCCGAGCACGAGCACGAGGAACGCAGCTGCGAAGAGTGCTCCGACAAGCCAAGCCAGCAACGAGTCTCCGTTGTCATGTCGGGCACTCGTTCGAAGTGGCTTGGACCGAGGACAAGCCCGAAGTGGAGCTCCACAGAGTCCCGCATTACCTTGGAAGTCCGAGCTCGCGTTGAAGATCTGGTCGTCACCTCGGGGTATTTCGCCCTCGAGCCGGTTAAACGAAAGATCAACCGAGTTGATCGTGGAGTTCGCAAAGCTAAACGGGATGGTACCATCGAGGAAGTTCCGAGAGAGGTTGAGGACCCCAAGAACGGGGATCTGGAACATGGACGCTGGCAGACTTCCTCGTAGACTGTTACTACTGGCGTCCAGGAAGGTTAACGACTTCAACCGGCCGATGGTACTAGGTATGGTACCGTAGAGCTGGTTGTGGCTCACGTTGAGGACGATCAACTGGTCGAGATCACCCAGCTCCGGTGGTAATGGTCCAGTTATCCGGTTCCACCCTAGACAGAGCTTCTTGAGCTCACGAAGTTGTGAGAGCCCACTAGGGATACCACCCTTGAGGAGGTTCTCGCTCAGGTCAAGCGTGGTTAGGTTAGAACTACTGAATTTAATGGGTTCACCACCCGGAGCGTCCAACGTACCGTCTAACCGGTTTTGAAGAAGTTCGAGGGTATTGAGGTTGGGTATGGAGAAGAACCCTCGGGGTACGTTACCCTGGAGCTGGTTTTCCCCTAGACGAACCCTCTCGAGGGTAGGGCAGTCCCCGAGGGAGTCCGGGATCTCCCCTGAGAGCTGGTTTTCTCGAAGAATGAGGATCTGAAGCTGGCGTCCTTTGCAAAGATTGGGTGGTATGCTACCATTCAGCTGGTTCTTCGAAAGATCGAGTGATTTGAGAGCTCCACTGCTCCCGAGCTGGCCGGGGATCTCACCCATGAACTCGTTCTGCCATAGAAGCAAAACTTGCAAGTTCGGGAGGTCCCCGATGAACGACGGTATCGGCCCCGACAAGTTGTTCCTGAACAGTCCGAGGAGTTCCAGCTTCTCGAGGGCGTTGAAGCTCGACGGGATCTCTCCCACGAGCGAGTTGCTGGAGAGATCGAGTGATCGCAGAAGCGAAAGCTTCCCGAGGGAGTCCGGGATCGGACCCGTGAGATCGTTCATCTGGAGAAAGAGGGTGTCGAGTCCGGCTAGGTTGCCGAGCTCGGGTGGTATCGGTCCGACAAGATAACACGAGGACAAGTCGAGCCGGATGAGACTCTTGAGGTTACCGAGCTCGGGTGGTATCTCGGAGCTGTAGTTGTTGTAGTAACCGAGGTAGAGATGTTGCAGCTTGGAGAGGTTACCGAGCTCCGGGGGGATGTTACCATCGAGACCATTACCACTGAGTGCAAGGTACCGTAGACTGGTGATGCTACCGTACTCGGTAGGGATGCAACCCGTGAAGTAGCTACCACCGAGGTGAAGGTGCTCGAGGTGGTGCAACCCCGCGAGACCCTGAGGGAGTTCGCCCGTGAAGTTGTTGTTGTATGTGTCGAGGGTTACGAGGCTGAGCATACCACTGAGGTTGGCGGGGAACGTACCTACGAACTGGTTGTGAGATATGTTGACGAACCTGAGGTGCTCAAGGGTGGTGATACCGGGTGAGAGTTCCCCCGTGAGGTTGCTCTCCTCGAGGGATAACCGGGTTAGCATGGTGAGACGTGAGAGGTGCGAGGTGTCGATGGTAGTACCATTACTATTGAACGTCATGTTGGAGAGCTTGAGGGTGGTAACTCGGGAGTTGGTACATTCGATACCGGTCCAGCCGTCGGTGCACGGGTCGGAACCCGGTTTCCACGACGAAAGATCGTCGGGTCCGAGGTACATGGAGTTCTTGAGGTCGAGAAGTGCTTGTCCATCTTGTGTTGAGCTTGCAAGGGATAGACTTGAAGCCATAGCCAGGAAGAACAGTGCTGCTGCTCCTGCTGCTGCATTGCTCGTCATCATCAGGTGTGTAGAGAGATCTTGAGCTCTGAAGTGAGCTTCAGATCATTCTGAAGCAGCTGGAAGTATCACAAGATCATCGTTTGTGGCTCTGTGAATGATCTTCTTGCTGGGGGAGTATAGGAAAGAAAGAAGAACGCTGCTGCTGCTGCATATTTTGGGACCCCCACAAATGATTCACATTTGCTAGTGCTCACTCCAAAAAAGAAAACATAAAGAAAAAAAAAAAAAACGTTCCAAGTCAAAAGATGAAAAAATCACTTCTGTTCTTGGCCTTAACTCGAACAGACTCTAGCTAAGAAATGGAAGCTTGAAAAAAAATGGAAGTTCTCAACTTGAAATGAAGAATGTGAGATGAATAGCTATGGAAAACAATGCTTGAAGAACCCTTGTGATGATATACTACACTGTGCAAATTCCCCCACTCCCACTCCTGTTGATGCTGCTTTGCTTGTGTGTCAGCACCCCAAGCACGCACTCTCACTCTCACAAATCTCTCTGTGTGAATGATTCCTTGGCCACCATTGTCATGGAACAATCTAGTTCCTCTGCCCTCTTTGCAACTTTGCAATGTACAATGAACGTCTCACAGAGGAAACGAGCAGCAGGAACAGCAGCCTCAGAAATGCTCCTTTTGTGGCATGCTTACTGGCCGACTGGAAGACCCCACACCTAAAGAACACACATCAGATGGATAAAACTCCACAATCAAAATGAAATATATTCTGTGCCCTAAACTCCCATTTGTGCCCTAAACTCTCACTCAACCAAAGGCTTAAGAGGTCAATAGAACATTGGAACATTGAGATCTGAGCCCAAGAAACTGGAAACCCAACAAAACAATTCTCAATTTTGGGATCACTTGTTGAGCACGGGAGTTAGACTCTATAGGCCATGTCTACGAGCGTTTCCCTTGAGTTTGGTGATGGATGGTATGGTCCTTACGTATATATCATTAGGAAAGCACCAACTTCCACTCTTTCACTGTATGAAGTCTGGATGGGCTGCTGCTGCTGCTGCTGCCAGTGCAAACTCTCTGCCTTTGGAATCCAGAGCTTCTCAGGATCAAAGATCATTCATCATGATCGCCATCATGTTGACTACGATCTGACTGCCACCCCGTGAGCCTCGAAGAACTCAGTTTTTTGAAGCATATCTTCAGCAGCCTCCATTGAGGGCTGGCTTTCACTTTCTGCATTCAAAGTTTCACCTGGATGCAGAGAGGCTAGCCACACTAGGTCGCTCCCCTACATGCATTTACGAGCTTCTGTCCTCTTGCAGTGCATTCTTAACTCCCACGTTAATCACATTTAGATAGCGCTTAATTCTAACCCGGGTTTATAAAATTAAGTAGTTTGGAGAACAAAAACTTCTACGTTTCGAGTTCTGTGCTTCTTGTTGTTGCTGTTGTTGTTGTTGTGATTTTGATTTGATTCCAGATTCAGAGAAGCAGTCGCATTCTTCATAAAATTGACATTGTGCCTGTACGTGTATACAATACACACTTTAAGTATACTAAATGTGTGGTCAAATATGCACATTTACGTTTTTCAGCCGTATATGAATTGGAATACAGACAAGCTGCAGACGAGACGATCACTGAAATGCAAAATTATGTCGTATTATTACAATAAACAAGTGTTTAAAACTACGTCGTATTCGTCCCACTCGTCGCACTCGATTCACATGCAGTTGCAAGTAGAAAATGCATTGTCTCTCATTGTTTAGCCTGTGTTTTTCCAAGTCGCAGCCAACTTTGGGAACGATAATAGTATTTAGAAGAAGCCAGTGATGATCAATATGGTTTTTGATTACGTGAAATCGGCAGACAGCGATGGTCACGTTCTTGATGATGACCCTGTTTCCAATGCTTCACAGCGGCCGTGGACGGTGCTCTGAGAAAGAAAAAACACTTCCAGAATGCTTCTCAACATACAACATCTCTAGAATGACATCACACAAAGTGAGAGCATGCAACTGTGTTCGATTTCTGTGCCTGTAATCTTGCATGAAGGAAGGCCATGAAGGAAGGTCACTGTGATGAACAAACAATGGGACTATATGTTGCTTCCCAACTAATAGAGCAATTTAGAGATCGACGTTGTATATGATAGGATATTCTTTGAAAGTCTTGTGATTATTTGACTTGAGCGGTTGGTTTATCATCAAACGAAGTAGCTTGTGCCTTTAGATTGTGATGTAATTTGCATTACATTTTAAACGTCTCACATTTTAGTTGTCGTTTATCTTTATCTATACATGACATAATATGGAAGCTCAGTTCCAATATAACTCAAAGACAATAGTTCTTGCTGCAGGTATGAATATAAATAAAAGGAGTGAGCAAGCAAGTTTCAGTTGCAAACAAAAAACGTTTCGCCCCTTTTTTTTGCAACTGAACTCAAAACCACGTCGATCGGTCGCATGATGTTTGTACATTGCAAGAAAGGACATACATATTTTCTGAGGTCCTTCACTTGTAAGCGAGGAACCGATTTCAATGTAGCGAGGAACCGCAGATTTTGCTTTTTATGAGAAGGGTCTTGTTGTTCTTAGACATGCACCAAGTCATTGAGTTAGCAAGGACTTCATAACATACGTGTTGAACCCTCTTAACAAACAAGCGTGTATGAGCTTCAGCTTCAGGGCAATCAGTTTCTTACACTCAGTCTATGGGTAGTCTGTGAGTAACGTCCTTGGCCATGAGAGCTCTTTCACAGCGTATGGACATTTGTAAGATTGACCGTGAGCTATTATCGATACAGAGCAGTGATGGGAGACAACCAGGAACAACCAGGAGTAACCGGCTCACTTTCCCACTTCTCAGCCGGGTACGAAATGCACCAGACGTAGAACTCAGCCATGCTAACGCTCCTAAGTGTTGG
Source organism: Selaginella kraussiana (assembly GCA_001021135.1). NCBI lineage: Eukaryota > Viridiplantae > Streptophyta > Lycopodiopsida > Selaginellales > Selaginellaceae > Selaginella > Selaginella kraussiana. Next base: position 13,971 of record LDJE01096910.1, read on the forward strand.
AGCTCAAAGCCACTACTGTTATATTGACATTGAAAGTATGATACAACTCGACCATCAATTCATTGACGTTGCAATTTAACACAAGTGACATCCGTCTCAATACATAGCCTCAAGTGCAATGCAATTCTAAAACGATCCACCTATGCCCAGCCTATGCCCAAAAGTTTTGCCTGTGTAGGAAGTTTGTTATATTTTTATTAGATGATTATTTGATTTTGTGATTATTTTAATAAATCTATTTATTTGTTATAAATATTGTGGGCATGAGTACTGGTTCAGTCCCTGTATGGACCTACCTGAAAGGTAGTGCCTCGACCTTAAATTCCACATACCATACTCTGAAAGTTTGACCACAAATGATCACAATAATAATATTAATTGTATTTTATAAGATCAGCAAATACTGTATATGCCCTTGTAAGATTGAATTCGGGGTCTAGCGTTACATAAAGAATTAACTTAAACTGACTTCAATGGTAACATATTATATCAATTATTCTATGCTAGAAAGGCGAGTTATTTTTTAATATTCAATGTTTGAACATACAGATATGAGGGACTTACTGTTTTTGATGTGCATGTTCCCCAGAAGGTTGGTATTAATGGTTGGGGTGTGAGGCGTCCACTACATTAGGATTTTCTTGTTGGTTTTCAAACAGGGTGTTCACCGTTGAGCCTCAGCAGCTGAAGGGGTGCAGAGAGTGCAGAGCATTTGCCTGTGAGCGACGGGAAGTGTGCCATGGGGTCGGCCTCAACGACCCGTGGCCGCCCAGACAATAGCATGCAGGATGTCATAGAATAGAATCTACTTGTCTTCGATAGTTTGCGAACCTTTGCATCATACAAGTATTTAGGCTATCTTTAAAACCGTGGTGTATACACCACAAAACCTATAGTTCTCTTGTGCGAAAAAATGGTGAATGCACTACTTTTTCTCGCTTCAAAACCGGGTGTTTTAACCACATAGATAGGTTTTAACAGGGGGAACGGATAGCTTCTCATCCTCAACCCTGATACGCACATATATATGGGCTTTTGTAGGGAGTCGGCCCCTGTGGATGTACGTGGTCGAATTGATTCCATTTCACCAGGTAATAAAATTGTGAGTTTTCCTGGCTCCCGATCCAAAATGCAAGCTGTTGCTGCAAAGAATGTTAAGCAAGTGCGCAAATAACGTATGAACTAGGCACTCAGTTTTTGTTGCTTGCAACCGGTCTAGCAACTAAGCGCGAGATGGGAAGGATGCCAACGAAACTGTACCCTACGTTGTTATGTTGGCACTAAAACTGCCGAAGTTGCAGCTCTAGTTCATTGAAGTTCGGCTTGTATCTCAGGTGAAGGTAATGCCATGGAATTACATACATAAGTGGAACACTATGTCTACGCTCTTTTGAAGTCCCTATAGGACAATGAAGCTCCACTAACTTGATATAACAAACGACGTAAACACATGTTGCGAGGCCACAAGCATTATAAAGTCCTTCCTGTAGCAAGCTTGAAATTTTTGGCTTCAGAGCAGCACCATGGAAATGCCATGGAATTCTTGACATTTTCAAGCTGGACAATGTCATGTCACCTATCTAGTGTAGTATAATTGCTCTGATGAATAGAAGACCTTGTGAGCATGACTGCAAATTATTTCGGTCATCCGAAGTGAGGTTGAATGCAAAAGTACTCACACAAATTTCAGCAGCGACTAGCAAGAAGCCAAGCACAAAGAAACAAGCATGCACACCGAAATTTGCAAGTCGGGGTGGTATTATAGTTGGGCGCCCAAGAGTGAGTTGAATTCTATAAGTTGTAAAGGAAGTTCCAGAAGTACCCCCCGAACGTACTTGTTCAATGACAAATTCGTCGAAAAAAAAAGTTGTGTATGTTCAGGTAAGTTTGTCATTGAACAAGTACGTTCCGGGGGTACTTCTGGAACTTCCTTTTCATAAAGTGATGAATGACCTCAGAATGCAGTTCCTGGCAGTGTCGCCAAAGTTTTTTGGTACTGTACAGAAAAAATCCTGCATTTTTAAATAATGGAAGGAATTGTATTAACTGAACTAATAATTACATGTACAATATAATAATGTGTTGCTTTAGACTTTTTACCGGTGAGTTACCTGAAATATTATATGATTTCATTCGACTAAACGAGATTTAAAAAAAACATAAATCAAACACGACTTAGCATTTGCATGTTGTGGGTAGAGTAAGTCATGTTGGAAGAATTCCACATCATTCACAAGTGCAAGTTTGGTATATATACCACCGAGAAAGCTCATTCCTTTCATAAATGTACTACTTCCCTCTATTCCATAATCTGAGTGGGAAAGTTATTTATGCTACCACAACTCATTCGGC
>LDJE01096955.1:0-10899 GCA_001021135.1 Selaginella kraussiana
GCACTTGTAATTGGAAATGGACGCACACACCGCCACCACCACGGCACTACCACCACCATCACCACTTGTGTGGGTCACCATCTATAGCGCTAGGAAGCTAACCAAATAAGTTCCACCAAACAGTGGGGATTTGAGAACGATGAAAGTATGGGATGGCTTGCTTTGAATGTCATCACGTGTGACGCATGCGTTTTCACCCTAATGTCGAAAGCAAAGATCCATCATCTGATGCCTCACATCTCCTTTCGGGCCCAAGTCACGAGCTGCAAGGTGTGCGTGAAGACTAAGGCCGGCCTTACCATGCCAGCGTTACGTCGGTGCAACTAACTTTACCATGCATGGTTTCTGTGGACCTTGCTCCACATGGCAGACGATTTATGGTGTCCAAAGATCCAAGAAATAAATGCGGACGGGGTGGCAAAAGAACTGGCAACACGCATTTGACGAAAGACAATTCATATATTAGCCGTTTGACCTAATCTGACCGTTTTAGGGCATCCGAAAATTACGCGGCGAATTTAAGAACATTAGGGGTGAAATTAGTTGTTTGTTGAAGTTCCCGTTTTTGCATTTGCTCAGCTATTTGCGGCGGTCTGCGGGGAATGTCGGGACGATTTGTCGTCGATTGATGCATCGCGATCCTCCTCCGCAGGGCGTTGGAGATTTGGGGATGATCCCCCCGGCGCAACCGCCGTCGCAGCTGCAGCAATGCGCATTGGAAGATGAATCGGAGGAGCTCCCAAGCGAAGCATCGAAATCAGCAGGAGCAGGAGCGACAGCACCAGACGGATCGACATCGACATGAGAGCGATCGTGTTCACGGAAGAACTCATGGGCGTGGCTTTGAAATTCTCGAGGAAATCGACCAACATGGGCAGCTTGCTCGTCTCATGGGATCCTCCCCCTTCCAGCGATGGAGGCGCCGTGGGAGACGACGAAGCAGGGGCTGATCTGATCACAGGCATCAAGAACAGGAAGCAATTCAATCGCAGAGTTCAGGCGACCATCACACTCTGCTTCGCCATGCTCTTCGTCACAATCTTCCTCTTCTTCCTCTGCGCTCTCGATTCTTCGACGGGAGGGCCTCTGTTCGTGCAGCACCACTGGCGGCGCAGGTCCGAGACGGTGGCGGCGCCGCCAAAGCCAAAGACGACGAACAACTCGGCTCCCAAGTCGGCGTCCACCTCGGGCGCCGCCATGAGCCGAATGGGGGTCGTCTTCCGGCGCGGCACTCGATCGATGAGCGACATTGTGGTGGCGCACGCTACAGAGGATCTCTCCGCGGCGGAGCTGCGCCTCTTCGTGGGGATGGTCCATCGCAGCGGCGTCATGGCGCACTCGGACTTGGTGTTGATCTTTCCGGGCGATCCGAAGCGCTTCGCAGCCGCCGTCGACGAGGAGGACAGGGCATTCAAGCAGATTCTTCACGCGAGCGGCTGCCCGATGTCCAGGCCGAGCAACCAATCGGAGACGCCGAGGTGCGGCGGCGGGAGGTGCTGTGGCGGCGGCCTCACTTCCAATTCCACCATTTCGCCGCTCAATGTGGCCGCCTACGAGCGCAGCACCCGAGCTCGGCCTCGGAAGTCGGGCAACTCTTCGTCCTCGGCCCCGAGCTCGGGCCCTGGGTTCGTCGCCCTCGGTGCGATCCTCGGCTTCGACGCAGCGGAGCTGGATCCCCTCGACACGCTGTCGGGATTCATCGATCGACCACCGCTGCAGCTGCGACGATGGATTTGCTACCAGATGCTCCTGGGGATCGTCCGGCGGCGCTACAAATCGGTGCTGGCGACGCAGATTCGCGGCGTGTTCATCGCCGACGACGGATTCATCACCGCAAGCAGGCAGCAGCACGACGACGGGCGATCGCTGCTGCTGGTAGAGCAAGACCGGAGCTGGCTCGACGACGAATCCATCTCGGGCAGTCCGAGTCCGAGACGGCACCACCGGCACTCCTCGGATCATCCAGGGATGATTGAAAGCGTCTACGGGAAGAGCGTCTGGGAGGCGATCGACCCCGAGGACAAGGCCGGATGGGCCGTGGTGAGCGCCGGCGTCGTTGCCGGCGGAGTCCGAGGGGTCCGAGCGTTGTCCGAGGCGATGGCGACAGAGATCGCTCGGACTGCGATGCTGCGGCGCAACCGGCGGCCGTTCGGGGACGCCGCCGCGGTCAACTATGTACTACGCCGCAATGTGGGCGTCCTCGGGCAGAAGGTGGTCGACCGCGTGGTTACCGTCGGACGTACCGGGGCTGTCAACTCGGTTGTACCACGCAGGGACGTGGACGTGGACGCTGCAATCTTCGTCCAACACGTGGACGAAGGCGGACGGCCATACTCAATCGTCGTAGTTGAAGATGGTCCCTTGCCGTCTTCGAGTTCTTTGAGTTCAAGTTCAAGTAGTTCGTACGAGTTGAGAGTACGGCTGGAGCAACTTGTCGTACGGAATTTGTGTTCATCGCCACGGGAAGCGAGCGTATATGTAAGTGATTGCACCACAGCCACGTCGACAGATGCCACGTCGAAAGGTATTGCGTCGATTGCTACCATGACCACGCTGGATCGACCATCACATTTGCATGGTCGAACCTTCAAGCAACGGAGGTTATGAGTACGCATTTTCTTTATTTATTTCGTGATTTTGGTGGCCGGTTTGGGCGATTCATCCTTCTCGATCATCGTACAGAAGGATGAACTGGTTGCCTTTGTAAATTCTTTTGAAGGACATAAAACTTGGTGCAATACATAATTCAATAGTACATCCTCGATTGAATCAATTGTCGTACTGGTACATTGTCGAAATCGTTTGAAATCCAAGTACGGTCATATAATGTTTAATTGAAATTGGCTTCCTTGCTTTGTTATAGGCCTAGCTAGCATAAATTTGAACTTGGAGATGTTCACATTGGTATAGACTGTGTGAACACTTCAAACCCTTGAACCATGGAGATGTTCACATTGGTATAGACTGTGTGAACACTTCAAACCCTTGAACCATGTTCAAAAGTTTAGGGCATGGTAATGTCAACCTGAGGTACCTACTTGTAGAGAGTTCCAAGGTAGATATGGATCTCTTTCATATAGTCAATGCAAATACAGAGTTCATCTCATTCAGGCTGAACTATGGAGTTCCAATGGGATCTCTTTCATATAGTCAATGCAAATACAGAGTTCATCTCATCCAGGTTGAGCTAGACTATGGCATTTCAATGGTACCTAATAGACTAAATAAATGCTAAGGTCGCTAGCATTGACCCCTAACCCCCACATTACCAGCCGACATTCAAGTAACGACCGAAGCAAGTGTTACTAAATTTCTCGTTAGTTTGGCGACTATATGGAGTGCGTTTTCATCTACCGATTGCTTCAAGGTCATCAAAGAGTGTGGACACTTAAATGCCCGAAATCTGCCCATATTTCAGGCTCAGCTGCCGGCTGTTTCTTGAGGTGTCTGTATGTGTATGTATACGTAGATGACAACTTTGAAACAGTTGATCAAGCAACGTGGAAAGAAATTCTGGTCCCGTGTCCTTGAATCCAATGCTACAATGGCTGCAACTTGTCATACAAGGTCCACCACATAGTATACTGCAATTGCATACAATGTAATGTAGTTCGCCTGCTGCTTCGTGGACCAGCCAGCCATATGCATATAAATGGTGAGAGTGAAAGAAGATGAGGAGGGTATTGAATGGCCCCTCTGAAATACACGCACAAAATACGCCATAAAACTGGCAGGCCCGGAATTCAGCCATGAACAACAACAGCAGCACCCTCCACCGACTCTGGGAAGGGAAAAAGGATCGGGAAGCTTTTTGGAGTGACAACTTGACAAAACAATTGGGGGGTTTGTTGCCTGACACACACAATAGGGACTATTTTGCAGACGAAGGATTTGACGTATTTGTGTATATTGTCCTTGCGTACTACGATTTGCCATGCCAGCTACTAGAGGGGTGCCATTGTCTACTCCCTCCATGTGTTCAATCTTCGCATTTTATGCATTATACAATGTTCTCTCGTTCACATCCATCGCTGTATAGTTGGGGAGTTGGGAAAGTATCTAGATATATTGACCGACAGAACATAGTCGAGCTGAAACATTGTAGACTATGTTCGAAAATAAAAATAAAGCGTTTAAGCATAGGATATAGCTAAAGCATAGCTTGCATTTCTATATGGACAAATTGTGTACCTAGTGCAATGGGTTGAGATAACCCCCATAAGGCTATTAGGAAAAAGGAGACATTCGCATGCAGACATTCCCCTCCTCGTGATTTGCACTGCTTCGAAGAGAGGACAAACACTACACTTGTCACTGTTAGGAGAAGTCACCACCACCGTAAAGCTGCAATTGTAACCTTGTTGGGGTGGTTGCGGCATCTTATGGAAAGTTAGCCTTGGGTTCACTTGGTGCTTCTTTACTGTGCACCGAATCATTGAGCAAGTTATATATGTACTGTGTACTATCAAAGACTGGATCCACTGAAAAGATGACCGGCAGCTTTGTTGTCCATTGCACATGCCAAGTTCCATTATAAACCTCCCAAGAGCCCACTCCAAAAGCTTAAAGCTAAACCATCTTTCAGCTCATGCTTTGTGCTACAAACGTTCAAATAACGAGCATTTAATAACAGATTTTAACAGCATGCTTGAGATGCATTTAAAATTTTGCAGTAATCTAAAATGCATCAGAAAGAAACAAAGGTGAAATTGTATGTTAGAAATCCTAGTGGCCAACCGTTTTGTCCGACTAAGGCCTTGCTTCATTATAGAAAATTAAAAATTTAAAAGATGGGAAGATGTGCATTTCAACCTCAATGAAATGTTGAAACATAGAATCTTAAGCTAAAACTTGCACTGCCGAAGACAAAACTTCATTTGTCATTGCTGTGAGATGTCGCCACCACCATTGGTTGGATTGGATCTTTCGATCTTTGGCAAGCAGCGCACACCCCGTCCGTCTTCGAAAGCTCTATTCGTATTCGTATCAGCTGCGGCTTCAGCTGGTGCAGCTTCTGCTACCCCTCGGGCTACCCCATTCGTCGATGAATCATTATCTTTATCTTCATCCACAGCTGATGAATCGACCTCATTGGTATTTCTAGCCCGCACTCTTTCCTTCAAACTGATGTTCATACTCATCAGAGGACTCACGGAGAACCACCGGCTTTTCTGTCCAAAAAGTCTCCTTCATCACAGCCTCAATAGAAGCTAACAACGTCATCGGTTGTTACTTCGAGACCTCGCAATAGACAGCTCCCCAATGCTAAGGTTGTCTGAAACATTAACCAAGTACAATGTAGTACAAAGAACATTAAACAAGTACGTATAAGGTTCGTACTTCATCATATTTTCCAGATCAGCGTCCGAATCGTCGGTCCGATGCACCGGCTTCTTTGAGTTCGAGCAAGTGTCCCAGGTCCTGTGCTCTTGCATATATCGGCGTCTGCAACGAGGAATGTGAGGACATCATTGCGGTTATGTGGTGCTCCTCTCACCTCGGGAAATGCCAGCCGTAATCTCTCCACTGCCTGCACTGCCTGTGTACATTACCATCAAAGCTTTGGGCTCTACAACGCCAGCGGTTTGAAGCACTACCGGCCAAGAACCATCGCCATATAGAACTGGAAAACCCGAACTCCTTGATGCCTGGACCATGAATAAAAGAAGATATACTTTGTATGGGCGGGTTACGTGTGAGAACATCAACGGTTTGCAAACAATGTATACAACAAGAACGTAAAGACGCGTATAAACAAAATCAATAACAAAGACACCGTCGGGCGCAACTACCTACGAGAGAATGCTCTCTTTCTGGTGGAAACAATAATAACTCACTTGACCCGTCTGGCCGAAGCCGACAATAATAACAACAGGATCCGGAGCTCGTGGTATATCAACTTCTTTAATCTGGAAGAAATGACCTTCAGCGACAAGAAGCTGCGAAACCACGGCGGCCTTCTGCTGATTCGTCTACTTTGCGACCAATCTCGTTCAAAAACGGAGTGAGAGCCACCACAACTATAATTAACGCTCCAAAGGCAAAACGCCAAGCCTGCCAGTTAAAAACAAATGTCAAATTGATTTGTAAGAATTTGTTTCAAAACCTGTCGAGCGCGAAGACAATGCGAACTCGCCAAACTTGAGAGCAGCCGGCCGTCCGAACACTCTCTCCAACCCGCTCAATGTCCGCTACCATCGACGTTCTAGTCACTTCCTTACAAAATGTGAGTTCTATTAACCCTGACTTTTACATGTCTCCTGTCGTAGCATTGAGAGCAAGAAAGTTCCCTCTCCATCACAAAACCCTAAATCCTATACCTGCGGACATAATGATCTAGGAATGCATATAGTAGGGCAGGTCAGGGGATCTCTTCTTGCTCTTCCAAGAACATGTGTAGCGTTTGTGATCCACACTCTAAATCGCTGTTGTTAAAATCGTCTTGTATAAGTGGTTGGGTATGCACATATGTGACATGTATGAACAATGGTTGCTTCCCATATTACAGTCCTTAGGGACAACTTGAGTATTAAGAAGTTACTAACTCCTCACCCGAGCAGAAAACCTCCCCTGTTTAGTCACTAACCCTACTCCCACATAAAACTTTGTATTAATTTTCAACATTATTCCACTGAAAGTGCATGCACCCTTGGTTCAATGTTAAAACCGGCTTACCCTGAATAGTCTTTAATACAGAGTAGTCATTGATTTTGCTGGATCCTGACGAACCGTGCATAGGCACTGTCCGGATTGTTCATGAGATCCAAATGCCGGCCCTGCTCAAGAATAGCACCATGGTGAAGCACAGCTATTTGGTTCGCATTCCAAACAGTGGACAGACGGTGAGCAACCATGATAGTGGTCCTGTCCTTGGTAAGCCAGTTGAGTGCCTCCTGGACAAGACGCTCAGATTCGGCGTCCAAAGCGCTAGTAGCTTCATCCAACAGTAGTATAGACGGATTTTTCAGCACAGCTCGTGCTATCGCAACTCTCTGCTTTTGGCCTCCAGAAAGCTGAACACCCCGCTCCCCGACCAACGTTTTGTATCCCAGCGGCAACCCAGCAATGAAAGAATCGACTCCTGCCACCTTCGCAGCTTCATGGACTTGGTCTTCGGTTATGGGATCAGTACTTCCGTAACATATATTGTCGTAGATGCTGCTGGCGAACAATGCAGGTTCCTGTTCTACTAGAGCAATATGTTTCCGATAGGATTTCAGCCTGAATGTTCCAATGTCTTGATCATCGACTAGTATCACACCAGCTTGAGGACAGTAGAACCGCTCCAAGAGGGACATGATGGAGCTCTTGCCAGATCCACTGGAACCAACTAGTGCAAGACTCTGACCAGCTTCAACCTTGAAACTTAGGTCTTCTAAGATAATCGCATGAGGTCTTGAGGGATAGTAGAACCCAACCTTTCTAAACTCAACATGACCCTGGATGCTCTGCACATCAATCAGGCTACTCCCTTCGACAAGTGGTTTCCTGTCTAGAACCTCAAACACCGCCTTCAGAGATTGCAGGCCTTTCATCATATGGGGACTCAATGCAATCGTCTCTGCAATGCCATATGCTGTCAGAACGAGCACAAAGTACGCCTTGAGAACATTTGAGAAGTCAGAATGACCCTGCTTCACTACCAAACCCCCGTACCAGAGAGCAAGGGCATATGAGGTATACAAGAAGAATGAGCCAAGACCATAAGCGAATCCGCTAAAGTTACCCCTCTTGGTCGTGCTTTTCATCGGGCCTTCTAGCTGTCTTGCAACAAGTTCTACAACTTTAGCTTCACCATTGAAGGCTGCGACCGTCCTGATGTTACTCACAGCCTCAGCTGCAACTTTGGTTGCATTCTCGTGTGCCTTTGCAATATTACCAGCAAATCCCTTGACAAACATTTGCTGGAAGATTAATGCAGAGTTAATCGTATAAGCTGATGAAGGTCTAATATACTACTTACCTCCACAAGATTGGATACTATAATCAAAGGTAATGTTGCTGTTATTACTAGGGCAACTCGCCATTGCAGAATGAATGCTATAATCAAACCCGACAGAAGAAGTGTCGTGCTCTGAACCAGAGGCTGAATCAAATCACCAACGCCGGATCTCACATTCTCAGACAGTGATGATAAGCGGGTAGCAATCCGACTGCTGCTGTTCTCCTCTCTATCAAACCAGCTTACTTCAAAGCTCATTATCTCTGTTAATCAAGGTTAGTTTTTTCAAAGGAAAAGTAGTAAAGTCACTTACTTGAGAACATCATTTCGCGTACGCGTTTGGTAAGGCGTTCTCCAGATACTCCGAAAGTGTAATGCTCAACGAAAAATATGCCAAACAAAATTGCTCCTAAGGAAGCAAATGCAATTGCGTATGTCTCGACTTGAGTCTTGATATAGTGCTTGTCCTCGTCATAATAGATCTTCAACACTTGTATGACCAGAAAGGCAAACGTCGGGTTCACAAAGGCGGCCAGAATTGCAGCAACAGTTCCAACAAGAAGGTAGGGAAGCTCGGGGATGTTGAGCATTAGTGCCCTCCAAAAGTACATTTTCTTTGTTTCCTCCGTACTTGTCAAAACTTCATGGGTGGCTTCCAAGCCTTCGGAAGCATTAGGCACTGAAGTGTCGACGCCCACGGCTCCTGAATTATCCCTGCTTAATAGAAAGTTAAGTTGGACCTGAAAAACATATAGAGAGCTTACATGCTAATAGCACCATCGGGCTCTTTGTTGTTAGCCATGGCTTGGAGGCCAACCATTGCTGCGTATGTCCCAGCATCGTTCATAAGTTTATCGTGGCTGCCGAGCTCTGATATAGATCCCTTATCAACCACAGCTATCATGTCACAGTTTCGGATCGTTGAGAGCCTGTGTGCTACAACCACGGTAGTGTGCCCAACCATGAGGTTAACCAATGCTTGTTGCACGATACTTTCTGACTCGGAATCAAGCGCGCTCGTGGCTTCGTCGAAAAGTAGAATATCTGGGTTCCTGATAATAGCACGGGCAATTGCAATGCGTTGCTTCTGACCTCCAGATAGTTGGATCCCTCTCTCACCCACCTGAAAGCCACTAGTAAATCAAACAAAATCAATGTACAAATGTACAAACCTGAGTGTCGTAACCGTTTGGAAGCTGAACAATGAAGTTGTGTGCATTTGCTGCTTTAGAAGCTTGCAATATTTCGTTTTCAGCTGCCTGTGGATTTCCATACAGGATATTTTCTCGAATGGTTGTTGCAAACAACGCAGGCTCCTGGTTGACGAGTCCTATACGCCCCCTTAACCATTTTAATTGCAAGGTACGAATATCATGGCCATCAACTAACACCAGGCCTGCAACAAAACAAGTTCTATGAAAAGATAAAGACAAGGCATCGTACCTGAAGTTGGATCATAAAATCGCTCAATGAGGGACACTATGGTGCTTTTGCCGGATCCACTTGTTCCAACAACAGCAACAGAATTGCCAGCAGGAATGTCTAGGGAAAACTCCTCAAGCACCTGAATATCTGGCCGGGATGGATAACTGAAGCCAACATTGCGAAGCTCTATGTGACCGTCAACATGTGCGAGTTGAACGCCTCCTTCTTTGTTGGTTTTTGGTTCGTTGTGTATGACAACCATGATCTTGGAGAATGCTGCAAAGGCTTTTGAGAAAGATGCAATATTGGCGGAAGCTTGGCCAAGCGATCTAACACAAATAAGACAGAAAATTAAATTAGACGAGTGCATGTTCATATACTTACAGACCACCGACGAGAACAGCTAGGATTGTGGAAAGGATAGATCCACCAGGTGTTCCATGTCGCACGAGGATACCTCCAACCCATAGTAGCAGACTCCACGAAGCAAAAGTCCCATACATTCCACCAACACCAATGCCTTTTACTAGAGCAGACTTGTATCCGATCTTCATTGCCGGAAGCAGGGCATTTGAGTAAGAAGCAAGGGCCCTTTCTTCTCCAACATACGAGTTAACAGTTCGAATTTGAGCAAAAACCTGTACAATCGGAAATGAGTTATTGGCAAATGTGAAAAATAATTAATCCACCTCCCCAGCAATCCTTCCAGCGTCGACGTATGCATCTTGTGCTTTAGACGATAACCTGGTAAGAACGAATGTGTAACACCATCCTACACCCGCTATAAGGGGTACCACAACCAGAGTCACAAGACCAAGCTTCCAAACGGTGGTAAAACCAACAACAAAGCCACCAACAAACGTAAAGAAAAAGTGTATGAAGCTGCCAATCTGCAAGGACAACTAAATTGGCCACTTGCGAAACATACGTTTTCACCTTTTCACTCATGGCTTCTTGAATGGCTGCTGTATCCGTTGATATGGTATTGATTATGTTTCCTGATTTGGCTTCTACATCAAAGTATGCAACGTCCTGGCTGAGCATCGCTTCTAAATACTTAAGCCTCAGAGCTGCAACTTGACGTTCACCGGTTTGCATCCAGCATGCCACTTCTGCAAGAAACAGTGACCTCTAGACTCACCATACGAAGCTTACCAGCCCAAGATGTCACAAAGATAATAAGTGCCAAGTACACAAGATAAAGAGAATTCTGTAATGAGAAAATGACTAAAGTTCTTCTACGACATTTAACTTGCCTGACAAATCTGGTGATACATCTCTTGAGGATCAGTACCACCGAGACTTCCAAAGCTGTTGAGCAGCTTTCCAAATACGAGAAGGAAAACGGGTAATGCTAGTCCGTGTGCAGCGGCTCCAATGGTGCCCCCCAACATAAGCAGATAGTCGAATCTTGTTGCAAAGAGAAGCATTTGCTTCATCGTCTCCTGAGACATCTCGAAGAGATTGTCCTCCTTAACTATAAGACTTATTATTAGACCGAGCTTTTTATATTTTAAGCTAAACCTAACTTA
>LDJE01096957.1:0-10345 GCA_001021135.1 Selaginella kraussiana
CAGGCCTGTTTGAGCAATTCCCCAGCTTTCGCTGGGTCTTCCCCTGCGCAGGACTGCTCTGGTCGAGCTCGCAGGAAATTGAGCGCAGCCAATGGTTGGACGTAAATCCACGCGACAGTAGTCACTCGATTCCGGGCCTGGGAAACTCTGTTCGCTACGTCTTGGAGCTCATTCGAGAGGAGGTCCAGCTCTTGGGAGGTCGGCCAGAAAGGCTCGTCTTGGCTGGTATGAGTCAGGGACAGGCCACGTCTCTGACCGCATTGCTCTGCTGCAAACACAGGCTGGGAGCTTACTTTGGTGCCAGTGGATGGCTACCTCTCGCTCACGAGCTGGAAGGTGTGGACGACCTGCAGACGGCTTCTCAAATCCTCAGGAAAAACCTTCTCGACGACGATTCGACTTCCGAGGGGTCTGTCGAGGGCACGCCAGTGTTTCTTGGGCACGGCACTTACGACCTCAAGGTGCCTCTGCAGCTCGCAGTTCGAGCTCGCGATGTGCTGAAGTGCCTGAAGATGGATGTTTCCTGGAGGCAGTACGTTGGTGCCAAGCTGAATGGACACTGGTTCAAGGAGCCCGAGGAGCTGCAGGACATCGCCGACTTCCTCCGGGTCAAGCTTCTTCTCGACTGAGTTAGCGACCAGTACTAGTACTAGGCACTCTTTTAAGGAGAACTCCTTGTTTTCTAAAGAAATGATCTGATGCATAGATGCCTTCTATTTGTTGAGAAATTGAAGTAAACTTAATCCCAACTACAATCTAGAAAACCTATGCAGCAAAGCATCATAGGTTTTGGATTCAGATGAGATATTTCCTTGGTTCAACCTAACTTGGGAAGCCCTAAATTTCATGTGTCCTCTCGGCGCTGCCTTCTTCTGATGGGAGCAATCTCGATTGGCGGCTCGATTGTCTTCGTCCCGATGGGCTCAACCTGCGACTCGACGTGCGTTCCTGGTCCTGGACGTCGCTAAGGCAAGCAAAGCGTTCGAAACCCAGAGATTAGGGTTCTTGCGAATCCACCCGCATTTATATATCACCACCGTTATATACACCCGTTTATCCACCCGATCGAATAAGGATGCCAGAGATAACTCGGAACCTTACGGCTCCTAGGAGGAGCATGGTACGCCCACAACGCTGGCTCTCGTACCGCGACTTCGACAAGCTTAGCACCAGGGACGACCGTGGTTGGACGCCTCTCCACGTTGCAGCTCGCATGGGCGACCTCTGTGAGGTACGTAGTAGTATGCACTTCGCAATCTGATTGCTAGAAAATCTGAATGTGCAGGTGAAAAAGCTTGTAAGCAATGGTGCAGACGTGAATGAACCATCGTTTGGTCCCAAAGCGCCCGGGACGACACCCCTGCACTTAGCAGCAATAGGCGGCCATCTCCCCGTCATGGATGAGCTACTTGACAATGGTGCCGATATCGATGCTCGAACAAAGCAAGTTGGCTGTGGATGTAAGTTCTTTCCCGCTTGATAGATCGATGCTCATGCTCAAGTTTGGTTTCTGTAGGGACACCCTTACACAACGCAGCCAAGGAACGCAACAAGAAGGCGATGAAGTTCCTACTTGAAAACGGAGCCTTTCTGCCGGATGATATGATGGACGGTCGCTTCAATCCGCCACTACATTACTGCCCTGGCTTAGAATGGGCTTACAAGACGAGAGGCAAGCTCCAGCAGAAGCCAAAGCTAACGAGCTCTTGAGAAACAACACATAGGGAAGCTCGCTTTCCGACTTAGACATGTGTAGTATTCTGTTCATCCAGACCCCGTGAATAACATGTGAAATTCTGCACCACTTTTGTGTGAGAAAACCAGAGAGTGAAGTAGTTAACTTTGTTACGGATGCTCACTCAAGACCACGATGAACTCTAGGGCTGTGTCATTCCAGATATGAACACTCCGTGTCTATCTTCTTCTGTTGCTGCTTGAGTTATTGCAGAGTTTTGAGCTCGAAGATGAGGCGTTTTACGAAACTGCAGTTGCTCAAGCAGATCATTCATCATAGAGAATTCGTCCGGAGGAACTCAGCTTCCAAGTTTCATCTTGTACGTCGTCTCTCACCCAATCGAATTTGGGGGGGCACTTGGCTTATGCAGGCTATATGTTTCACTTTCCAGCAGGTGCGTACTTTCTGTGGTACGGCCCCCTCCCAATCCGGAGGGGTAGTTCCTATTCCACTGGCTCAAACTGGTGAAGGTATTGCGGATTGTGAATTGCTCAAATGGTTCGTGCA
This sequence comes from Selaginella kraussiana, assembly GCA_001021135.1. Taxonomy (NCBI): domain Eukaryota; kingdom Viridiplantae; phylum Streptophyta; class Lycopodiopsida; order Selaginellales; family Selaginellaceae; genus Selaginella; species Selaginella kraussiana. Next base: position 2,243 of record LDJE01096957.1, read on the forward strand.
AGAGGTACGTATTTCCCACGACAGACTTGTTTAGTGGGCACTTACTTGCGCAGGGAGATCATGTAGAGGAATTTCAGCCTCTGTGTGAAGTCCAGAGTGACAAAGCCGCGATTGAGATCACCAGTCGATACAAAGGACGTGTGTCAAAGGTGCATTTTTTGCCAGGGGACATAGTCAAGGTACAAGGTTAATCGTTGATGGCGACGCATCCAACCTTGTAGCCGTGCAACAGGTTGGCGAGACGCTCTTGGAAATGTTGGCTGATGGACAAGTTGTTCAGCCAGGCGAGGTTGGAAATGCTGCTGCTACTGCTACTCTTGCTACTCCAGCTGTGAGAAGTCTGGCCAAAGAATTTGGCGTGAAACTGGAAAACGTCACTGGGAGTGGTGCAGGAGGAAGAATCCTCAAAGAAGATGTCATGAAATTTGCATTACCAAAAGAACCTGCTACATCCCCACAAACCAGAGGGTTTTCAGACAATGATGAAATAATACCCGTAAGGTAATGTCCTTTTTATCAGTTTCTCGTATTGCATTATTGCCTACAGGGGCTTTAGCCGTACCATGGTGAAGACCATGACAGCAGCAGCATTGGTGCCACATTTTCATTACATGGAAGAAATCAACATGGATGCACTTGCCAAGCTCAGGCCTACACTTCAAAGCAAGGCAAGCTCCAAGTTGACGTACCTACCATTCCTTATCAAAGCACTTTCGCTGGCACTGGGGAAGTATCCTCTCATGAACAGCACACTGAATGAGGATGCTTCGGAGATAATACGGAGAGGTATATGCAACATCAAGAGCATGACTAGTTACAATGTTGTAGGTATAATTTTACAGCTTGTCACAATGTTGGTGTGGCAATGGCAACCAGCTCTGGCCTAGTTGTTCCCAACATCAAGCACACCCAGGACATGTCAGTGTTACAGGTAGACTACTCGGCATTTGTTGGTTTGGGAATGAATTACCAAGGGCATTGCAGATTTCGGAAGAAATATCAAGGCTTTCGAACCTTGCCTCGGCGAACAAACTCTCTCCGGAGGATGTCAAAGATGGTACCATCACAGTGTCAAACTTTGGCGCAATAGGCGGCAAGTTTGGTTCACCAGTACTCAACCTTCCCGAGGTTGCCATTCTGGCGGTTGGAAGGATTCAAAAGCTTCCTCGTTTTGACATGGACGGCAGAGTTTATCCTGCTTCCATAGCCAGCGTAAGTTGAAGTCTTTGTGAGAGATGTTACTGAGACTTTGGTCATATGCCCGCCACAGGTGACCTGGGGTGCAGACCACAGAGTGATTGATGGTGCCACGGTTGCCAACTTCTGCAACGAGTGGAAGTCGCTGGTTGAGAATCCGGAGCACTGGTTACTTCATCTAAGATAGTCTACATACATACATACATAAGCATTGACATGGTTTTCACCAAACAACGTTGTTCATACCATAGGAAACCACGCGAATAACTGACGACCCCCAACAACGATCAATCCCCAACAATGTGGGATGTTAAAATGCAAGAAGCTCCAAGAGTGGGGAATAAATAATGCAACTCTATGCATAGAAACAGCAATCGTCGCCAGCTGAAGAAATATCAGAGAGGGGAATATCTGGGAAATCCAACGGCCCCGATGCGGCGGCCACCCAAAGGCCGCCATGGACGCTTCCACATGGCGGGCTCTTGGCGACTGGTCAGACATGATGACCCCTAGTCGCCACCAAATTCGTTTAAATTAGGGTTCCCTTCACGTCCGTGGTTAGGGTTTCGAGGAAAAAAAAAATTGGGGAAAACACACACACACACACAAATACGCGCAGAGGGCGAAAGTGTGGATGCCGCCGTCGTAGTTTGTGAAGATGGTGGATACCAACATGGCCGCCTTTGGGTTCAATAGTTCTTCGATGGTAGCACCGTCGCCGCTGGAGGTGAAGGTACTGTACCTGCGGGTGAGCTGCGGCCCCATGGATGGTAGTCCCGACTCTCTCACCGTGCGCTTCCCACCGAGGAGCATCGACAAGTACCTTGAGCTCAATGGTGCACGGATCCCACCCTCGGAGGGCGTCTCACTGTCTCTGCGTCGGGACCGGATGGACGTGGAGTCTGTGGAAGTGACGTATGTGAGCACGGACCATCTCCATGCGGTCGGGTATGTCAACCTGGAGGTTCTTGACAAGGAGGAGCTGCTCATCACGGGGACGCTCCAGGAAGTGGAGAGCGGCACTTGGAACATGGAGTGCAGCTGCTCGGTTGGCTCTTCGGGTTGCGTCTTCACGAGGGGCAGGCAGGATTACTCGCTGACGCCGCCGAGCATGGAGATCTGCCTGGTCGGCTGCTGCAACAGGGCTCCGATCATCCTCACCAGAACCGTGCCGCTCATGGCCCGTCGAAGGCAACCCCGTTGCGGCACTCTGGACGCCATCCCGGAAGATGAAGAATGTGGTCGCCTTGAGGACAAATCCTCCTTGGCCGTTTCTCGTAGCAGCGAGGTATGTGTGCTTCTCCTTGTTGTTGTTGCTGCTGCTGCTGCTGTGATTTTCATAGCTTCTCATGATTTTTGATCATATTTGCATTTGTATGTAATTTGCTCATATTATATGGATGTTCTTAGAGTTTTCAGTTCAATATATAGGATCATTCAATTAAATTCGCATTTTTCTGTGAGGAGACGATGAAGTGCAATGCATTTGGTCGTAATATATTAGCATGGTACTTGTGTGCGATTTTTGGTTCATGTTTTTCTATGCACGCAAAACGAACGCATTTAGAATGTGTTCCTTTCCAAATATCCAAATTGCTAATTTTTTGTTGCTATGAACAGGGATTTGAGAGTGTGTCTGGGCACCACACCGAAACTCCGGAGCTCGGGTCGGGAAAGTTTTTCCTTCCTGAAGGAGGTGCGTACGGGGAGACGGACGACGGTGACATGTCATGGTTCAACGCGGGGGTCAGGGTAGGCGTTGGTATCGGGTTGGGGATGTGCCTGGGGGTTGGTATAGGTGTTGGACTCATGGTTCGCACTTACCAGGCCACAACCAGGTCCTTCAGGAGGCGCCTCTTCTAAAGTGTGTCTGCTCTTACAGTTTTTATATATGCTGCTGCTCCCTTTTTCTTCTTCGTTAGTAGAGGTGGTGAGGTGTATATCTGGAGAAGTAGAAATAATTTCTCCTCGGTTGCGGATTAAAAAACCCCCTTCTTCTGGTTGTAAATTCCAAATTTTCTTCCATTATATACTTGGGTTTTTCTCTCAATGATCACAATGTTTTTGCAAGTTGTGCCAGGGGCTAGACTACAAGGTCTGGATGCTCACAACTGGGAGGAGGAGGTATGGTTTGGGGTTGGACGTTTTCGAAGTTGACAACTGAATCATTTTGTAAGGGGCGCTTGTTTCTAAACTTCCATGGAGTTTCACTGCATGGATGGAAGGGTCGTGGAAAGAGTCTTGGAAAAATCAAACACTTCTAATTTCAAACCAGGCGACAAGAAGGTAGTCTACTGCATAGAATATGTTGTTTTGTCTCAGCTCTAATGTTTTGCAACAGCCATCATTTAATCCAATCAAATCAATATGGTGGAGGCGATCCGCGATAAACTGGAGCCGGCGAAGACGAAAGTGGCGGTGGAACCGGACGGACGATCGGTGCTGGGGACGATGAAAGTGGTGGCGCCGGGACGCACGGTTGTGGGTATGCTGGTGGCGGAGCCGCGCGAACTACCGGTGCTGGTGACGATGAAACCGGCGGAGAGTAGTAAACGGGTGGTGGTGGAGTTGGGCGGATGATTGGTGCAGGAGAGGATGAAACTGGTGGCGGTGGAGTTGGGCTTGGGCGGACGATCGGTGCTGGAGAGGACGAGATTGGAGGCGGCGGAACTGGACGTGAGATGGGTGCAGGTGAAGAGTAGGCCGGTGGTGGAACGGGTCGGACGACAGGTGCTGGTGAGGATGATACTGGAGGTACCGGTGGTGAATAGTAAGCTGGCGGAGGCGGAACTGGTCGGACTACGGGTGTCGGTGAAGCTGGAGGTGGAACTGGTCGCACCACGGGTGCTGGTGACGACGACACTGGAGGTGCTGGTGGTGCGTAGTAAGCTGGGGGTTGTGGAACCGGGCGGACAACGGGTGCCGGTGAAGATGATACCGGGGGTGTTGGAGGTGCGTAGTAAGTTGGCGGCGGTGGAGCCGAGCGGGGAACGGGTGCTGGGGAAGATGATACTGGAGGTGGAGCCTGGCGGACAATGGGTGCTGCTGCTGGGGGCGTCGGAGGTGAGTAGTAAGCTGGTGGCGGTGGAGCCGAGCGGATCACTGGTGCGGGTGACGATGAGACCGGAGGTGTATAGGCTGGAGGTGGAATCGGGCGGACAACGGGTGCTGGTGACGATGAAACTGGAGGAGATGGTTGAGCGTACGCTGGGGGTGGAACTGGACGCACGACGGGTGCGGGAGATGATGAAACCGGTGGCGGAACTGGGCGGACGACTGGTGCAGGAGAGGAGAAAACCGGTGGCGGCGGTGGTGGCTGCGGTGCCGGCCGGGTGACGGGTGCAGGGGAAGCGTAGGCTGGAGGTGGAACAGGTCGAACTACAGGAGCTGGAGAGGATGAAACAGGAGGAGAAGGATAGTAGTATGTTGGCGGCGGCGGTGGTGTTTCGGAAGTGTAGCTCTTGGGGCAGATGGAGAAGGGCTCTTCGGGTCTGAAGCTCAAGAGGCCGGCGTAGACAATGCCGTTCTGCTTCATGCTGGGATTGAGTGTCTGGGCGTGCTTGGAACCGATGTTGCACGTCGAAGTGGGGCTGGTCAGCAGCTTGACTTCGCACGAGGAGATTCCAGAGCTATCTACGGGGATGGCGAAGGCACCGATCATATCCGTGACAGTCTCTGAAACATGAATGCCTCCGTCGTCCCGAGTGCATTCCAGTGCAACTTTGGCCCCTGAAGCGAGATAGAGAGCAGGATGAATTGGTTTTGGGAATGGCTACTTACCTACTACGAACTTGGCGTACTTGGAGAAGCGACCTTCCATGCATCTGTCGCAGAAGACCCTCCCAACAACGAGATCATTGCTTGTGAGCTCGATCGTTTGCATCTGAGCAGCGATGCAAGTCACAAGCAACGGTAGCAACAGCATTTCTAGACGAAGTGACTTCATGCCTGCTCTTCCTAAGGCAAGTGTTTTGTATTTATAGCGCGGGAGTGCTTGTGCAACGGATGGGACATTAGTGCGCACGTAGCCGTTAACCGTGGGGTTTAAGATATAACAAAATGGTGCCTCAATAACGTCTTTTAGTCGCCACTCCACGAGGTTTGAACCGTGGGAGAAGTTATGGTGGAGACGAATTGTGGAATCATCGTTGTTAACAACTTTTTCAATAATATAACCATTGAAATAATTTACAATTAGTATACACAGGTCTTTGAATATGGTCCCGGATTAGATAGTGAAATGTTGCAATGTTGAATGAAATGTACTTTATCAAATGACCAATTTACTACAAGTTTCTAGAAAGGCTCATCCCAAAATACGTGTATCTTCAAGACTAAATGGCCAGTTTATAGAAAGGCTCAAATACGTGTTTCATGTAATGAATTATCACACTCTTACTTTTCAGCCTACCTATTAACACAAAGTATATAAGATATACACCAAGGCATTAGGAACTCACAATGGCCCAAAGAGGAACTTTCTTTGACTTCCTTCTATAATTGCCAACCTTCCATAGAACTACAATAGACGACCTCATAGTTTTCCCATGTCATGAGCAAGCATGGACAATATGGATAGGATTGGCACCATGGGCTTCTCTAGCATTAGAGAAGCAAATGCATTTGTGGATGGGACAAAGACTTTCAGATTACGGATACAAGGCCAGCACTTCTTCCTCCAAAAGTGGTTTTATTTTCCTTACAATTATTTTCCTTTTGTAAAGAAAATAGCTATGACGTTGGTTCAAAACCTTGTGTTTGGTTGCTCTGTGAAACCAAGGATTTTAGACATATCCCCCCAGGCACCCGACCCGACCCATGCAGTTGAATTTCGGGTCGGGCATGAGCAAACACAAGGTTAAGAAATTATCATAGCCATTTTCCTTACAAATTTGGAGGAAGAAGTGGGAAAAATAAACACTGAATTAAGATGTGGGAAAAATAAGAACAAAAAGCTGAAACGCAGCGGCTTTACTAAACCCTATTTATATTAATTTGTTCGCCATGCTCAGATTACGTCGTTTCTTCCCTCTTTTTGTGGAAGCCTGGTGGCCAGGCATTTGCTCGGGGGTTGCTTCAGCAACGTTTGAAACGAGCATTGTTTGGACGAGTTAACAAGCAGATGGTTCTCAGTAGCTTCTTTTTGGTCCCGCAACTGCTGCAAAAACTGCAGGACACTAGAATTATCAGCGGCAAGCTCCATAATTTTGTTGAATTCGGGGCTGAACACGACGTTAGGTATAATGGTTGGCACCAATTCCATCTCGGGGCTATGATAAGCTCAACTTTAGGTTTCTCCACCTTTTTTTCGTCAACTTTTAATATTGTTGCCATGAATGTGAGGGATGTGTGTTTCGAGACATTGATTATAAATTCATGAGTATTTTGAGGACCATGTAACCGAAGGTCGATTAGGAATGAAACTTCAACCTTCAAGAGAGGGATGCAAATGAAAGCTTCACCTTACAAACAACCAGAGCAAAAACTGGAATGAGGTGAACAATATTTTCGGAAAATTGATATAACATAATCATTAAGTTTTTAATTATCACTATTCATTAATAAGGTTATAACCTTTTACCACCGGTCACGCAAGATGCATTTCCGGATTACCTCTCTCGGAGTGAATCTGACGTACGTGAACTTCAATCTTTGCATCACGGAGGGTCGGTTAGTCGAACTTTGGCCCGATGGTTCTCGGGAGTTGTTCATTCATCCGAAAATTTTCTTGTAAATTTTTAAAATGTCAAACCTTAATACAAACTTATATTACATAAATTACTACTGGCATTATCCATTTTCAAGGGTTTTTTTCCTTGTAATTTTTAATTACCATGAGTTCACTGTCAGGCTCAGCTTGCCTAACTTGCTTTAAAACGTTCCTCTTGCTATGTTCCTTGAAGGAACTTCCTTCTCTTGCCCTTGCTCATGTTGGATGATGCAATACTACAACCGATCATACAATATCGTTTTTTCCATTTACAGCTCAACTTGCATCTATTTGCATGTGATAACTTAGACACTGTCACACTAGTAGAAGTCTCAAGGAAAATGCTGCACCACCCATGGTGATATCACATCAACAGATGTTAGTATAAGGTATATAGCCGGAGAAACGAACAAGAAAAGCGGCAAAAATGAGAACGCAAGCAGAGGCAGCGGTTTTCAGGTAGAAAAGAGTGGGAGAGGCCGTATTTCCGTATTTCATCCATAGTAGAATGGATTTCTCAGATGCAATGCAGCCCCATATGGGCAGGAAAACTACATAGTAGAGACCAGAAGAAGGATCGAGGACTACAACACACTACAACCTGATGAACGAGTCCCCAAAACGCGGCTTCCACCTTCCCAAAACGTCTCTGGAGATATATGAAAGTGCTAACCATGACTTCGTTCGTGGTTCTCTTGAAATCGCGGAATCCTGAGACGTACAATAACCGTACAATACCACCATGGTTGCTTTGTACTGTGAGCACATACGAGGATCCATGAGGGACGCCGGACAGTGGTAACTTTCAACACGGTGAGGGTACCCTCACAAACCAAGAACCCGGGAACGAAGAACCAAGAACCCCAAACGAGTAGTAAACGAGTCCAGGAACGTTCTCAAGCGGATGGAAGGTATATAACCTGATAGTTTCTTGTTAACTTAACATTAACCGGCAGGGTCTAGGTGCAAACCATATTTGTAAGGGAGCCGACCCCGTGCTTTGCATGCTTAAAGCAATAGAAAATCAGCATCCTATACATACAGCCACCATAAATTGTATTACATTCGTAACAATGGCTAGTGGTTCAATTTTCAACATTTTATAGCATTTTTACATACATTTTTTAGGTGAATAAAATACATTTGTAAACGATAAAATGTATTAGTCTAATAACATTATATAAAACTGTACAGTA
>LDJE01097014.1:0-13599 GCA_001021135.1 Selaginella kraussiana
AATTTCATGGCTAGCTAGAAAACCGAGAAATATAGTCAAGGCTTTGAAAGGAGACCGGGTAGAAAGCTCCCAATAGTTCAGTGTAGTGGTCTTGAGAGACGTGCAGGAGCAGAATCCATCGTGCAGATTGTATACAAAAAGTTTAGCACACTATATCGTTGGTCCTGCTTGTACCGAAAGTTGTGTATCTTGGTTGTTGCCGAAAGTTGATCCACGCTCTTGTTGCTTGGATGGAGGTCTTAGCTTTGGGCGTTGAACATTTGTTCGACACTCAAGACTTGTCCCTGGAACTGGTTGTTGCCATAATATTCCTGAAGTTATCCATGCTCTTGTTGGTTAGATATGGAGGTCTTTGACACTTCAGTTTACACTCAAGCCTTGTCCCTTGGACGCTCGAGCTTGGACGACACTTGAACAATTCAGCTTTGGGCTTTGAACATTTGTTCGACACTCAAACTCATTTGTTCGACACTTGAACATGCACTTGAGGTTTGGGCCTTGGAAACACTTGAGCTAGAACCTTGGACATTTGAGCATTAAACACTTGAACTTTGAGCATTAAACACCATTCAACAGTTTTATGAAATAGGCGCTGCTTTAGAACGTGCTAATGTACCCTTCGCAGTAGTTTATTAATAATTAATTATCCTCCTTAGACGGAAACTCAAAGCTTAAAGCGGATCAGTAACTGAGATTGGCTTCAAACTCTGCAGAACGAGAGGTACGCCGTGGTAAGGCTTGAGTGTGATTTCCAGAGCGGGGCAGTGTCTGTAGCTGGTGGAGAGGCTGAATGAGAAATGTTGAAGCATCATTGCGAGAACAAGCTTGGACTCCAGCAGAGCAAATGCTTGTCCAACACAGATCCTGGGTCCAAACGAGAATGCCATGAAAGCGTTTGGATGCTTTGAGGCCCTTGACGCACCATTGATGAAACGTTCTGGGTTGAACTCATGCACGTCGTCACCCCAAAGTTCATTGTCATGGTGAATTGCTAGAACCGGGATGTCCACTGAAGTACCCTTCGGTATACTTAACCCACCAAGCTGAATTTCTTTGAGACAGTAGCGACTGATGAAGGTTGCAGGAGGGTACAGCCTCAGCGTCTCGTATAATATCATCCCAACCTGCAAAAAACTTCAGACTTCTGAACGATGGTTGATTCCCGTACCAGCTTTAGTCTGCTCAGGACATCGGTACTCCTTATATCCTTGTCGCCCAACACTGCCAGGACTTCCTCTCGAGCTCGCTGCTGCCATTCAGGATATATGGCCAGCATGTACAGAGTCCAGCTGAGAAGATCAGCTGTAGTTTCATGGCCCGCAAGATAAAACGTTTTGCATTCGCCAATAAGACCGTCGTTGTCCAAACCATCGTCTGCCAGCATACGTCCCAAGAGATCATCTCCAAATGACGAGGTTATTCCATACTTGATGGAGTCTTTGCGTTCTTGGATCATGTTGGAGAGCACTGTATTAACTTCATTTTGAAGCCTCCATATGGTTCGGTTGTGTTTTGTTGGAAGTTGTCTGAGAGACGTGAGAGCATAATGTTTAAAGTTGGCAAATTAAATTAGACATGCATTTACCTGACCAGGGGAATCCATTCATAAGCAATAGACTTTGCAAACAACTTGGCCAAAGTTTCTTGAATCTCGAAAACACGATGCCCTTTCTCGTAACTGCTGCCAAAAGCTATGTGCGAGATTATGTCTCCTGTGAGCACCGAGAGCTGCTTGCTCACATCGATCTCAGTTACCCCTTGCTCAATTTTCTGCTGCCAGTTGGTTAACATCTTCAAGGTGCAGTCTTGAAAGCATTGAGTCATGAGCTGCAGAAGTTGCTTGATATTAAAACAGTTTCAAATGCATTAAATTACCTTGAGTTTTTCAAAATGGAAAGCAGGCGAGACAACTCTTCGGTGGTGTGCCCATTCATCACCGTCCACAGTCACAAGTCCGTTCCCGATGATTCGTTCAAGAAAAAATTTCTGGATGATGGATCTTCCAGTGGATGAAGCTTGTTTCGACAGGAACTCACGAACGTGTTCAGGATCCTTGATCACCAGCTTTGGCTCATGAAGTGACCAGAAGAAGTATGGCACACCTGGAACATGTATCGAGTAGTAATAATTGAGCCTTATCTTCTAACAAAGTTGAACATACCGTAGAGCTTCGAGAAGAGACTGAAGTCTGGAAGAATGCGACCGAGAATGTCGTGGTTGTATTTGTCTTCCACGACCTTCTGTTTAAATGATGCCCTCAGCTTCACTATCGCTGGAAATACACCTCCGATCAAGGGACTGCGATCGGGTCCATTCACCCCTTGCTTCCGGATAGCTGCCTCCACTTGCTTCAATTGCCTCCATTTGCTGGCCAAGCTCCACGAGACGTAGCTGGCTACCACCGCCACCAGAAACACGAGCACAAGAGCCATGGGATACTTTCTAGAGATGGTTAACAAATCTCATTTTGTAAGAGATATCACAAGACAACACGAGGCCATGTGTAAGCCATTCAAACAAAAAAATGGACATTTTAACTATTTTTAGTTAATTTTTCTACAGAATGGGATCAAAAAACTTACAGCTTTGCTCACTCCGGAAAGTCCATCTTACATGGCCGAAGCAGCTGAAATTAATACATCATCCATTTTAATTTTAGCTTAGTATTATGTACTTGCAATTTGTTACGAATACCTCAAACGGTATGAAATTCGTTCTAGATAGATTTAACGTCAAGGTACTAACTTCCAGGGGTACAGAAACCTCATGCTTAGCACGTTCTGGTTGATCATTTTATGCAAATGTCCAGGCATACAGCAAAAAAAGTAAAATATTAATCTAGCCAGCCAGCTATAATACATAAATACAATCGCGAAAAACGATTGTAAAAATTACCTAAGCACTTAAAAAGCTGTTCTTTTCCTCCCTGCCAAGCATAAAAGAGTATAGAATAAAAACTGGCACACGTTTGGTACCTTCTAGACGGTGAAATTTCTTGCTACCATTTGCTCCAAATCTTCTGCATTTTTCCTGCTTTGCTGCAGCTCGCTGTCGACGGGCCTCGTCACCTCTTTTGTGCTTTTCGTCAAGAACCTTGAGCCTTTCGTCCTCGTTTTCCCAAAGCTGGAGCATCATGAATTCTACGTGAATGTACTCTGAGGAGATACCTGTCTCAATATGTTGATCCTGTACAGATTGCGACCTTTGATCAAAAGCTGCTGTAAACAAGCAAGCGGCTTGACTCCAGTGCTCCAAAATACCTCAATCTACAGGAAAGAATGTAAGAAATACCAACAAAAACGAAAATAATACCGTAAAAGTGTGCTGCTGCTTGCCAGCACCGTAGCTTTCTTTAACAATACGGCCAGCCACGTTTCTGATGCCCAAGCATCCCAATGCACTACTACGCATTTGCGAGTCGTACTTGTCGTAGACTCTTTGCTTGAAAATAACAACGTCCCCCACACAAGCATCCCCTGTAAAACGAAACATTACACTAAACGCAACGCAAACCTTCCGACCTTTGCAATTCACAGTGAATGTCCTTCTTGCATATGTTGTTTGATTGAATACATTTCGGAGTCTGTACACATTAATAATCAGATGTATATACGGACTCTTATTTACTTGATATGAAGCCGGATGCGTTCCAGAAGTTCTTGTTTTTTTCCTGACAATCTGACCTTGTGCTTTCTCAGGTAAGCTTTACAATGATCGACCCGCATTCTCTCCATCTTATTTTCTGATTACAGATGCTCAGGGGTCGTAGAAACTTGAGCTAACTTACCTTCGATCAGCTGGCATGCTTCCAGCAACAAGCTGTTCCCTCCTTGATCAGAAATTTCACTCGTCTCCTCTTGATCATACACGTCGCTTGATGCGTAAGAAATGTCGCTCATCTCCTCCTCGTACGACAAGTCGCTCATCTCCTCTCGATCGGACATGTCGCGCTGCCAAACCCTAGATAGCACAACGGACCGATTTCAGAGCCTAGGCTTAATAATAGCTCAAGGAAACCAGTAAAAAAATGGAGCATTTTCAGATCACATGTACAAGTAGCTGACTGTGCATGTAACATTCTTCACGCAACAAGGTGTTTGCAACATCAGGCTTTAAAGATCTCTGCAGTACTTACAGAGTGGGATAAACCTAGCTGGTTCAAAGATTACGAAATATTACCGATAGATAGCATACTTAACCCTTCTGCTCTAGTGTAGCAATGCTCAATGGTACCTTAATGGTAGGTATCAGTTTTTACTTGGAGCAACCCGCGATACGCAAATACACATGTTTGCGTGTGATGAGTCTTTCGCATGAGTGCACTATGGTATACGGATGGTTTCGGGTTTGGCATATTTCCCCCCATTCATCATAGATGTATGTGCAAATATGGCTGGACCATTATTTGCTGGACTTGTGAAACGGGCATTTTGTGTGAAAACTGCATCCCTGTAAAACGAAAGATGAATATCTTATTAACATTTCATTATTCATGGCCATCTTAGAGTGCTGCATAGCAAGTGCTGTGCATGGCCAAAAAGCCTCAGCATGGCTGTGCAACGTGCAAATTTAAAGCTGGAGGGCAACTCCCTCCGTTCATCACGAGGAACTAGAGTTTTTTTTTTCTCAAGGAACCGTGTGTTTTGAGTTACCCTGATCTGAAGATATACTCTTACATTTCTGTCATAAGTGCCAGTCGCTATAAGGCTGGGTCATGTTCAGATTTGAAGAAAACAAGAAATGCATTCAAAATTTGAGCAAACGTTTGAGAATCTCCTCAAAGTTTGGCCTCTTCTGAGGGACGGTAAGCCAACAATCCTCAACCAAGTTCCGATAAAGGCATGGACAGCTATCAGGAATTTGCAATCTCTCCCCTCGATCGACCGCCCTCATAATCTGCGTATAGAGTTAAAAGTGATCATCGGATGGCAATAGTGAAACCTGCATAGGATGAAATCCCTTGTACGGCTCCTCTCTAGTGATGAGTTCCCAGAGAACAATGCCAAAGCTGTAAACATCGGCTTTCTCGTCGTAAGGTGTATTCTCTAGAACTTCTGGAGCCATCCAGGCCCAGGTGCCGACCTACAGTTATGTGTAAGAATGTAAAATTGCCTTGGGATACAACAAACGTACCTGACTTCGTGCAGCATACGATTTCTGCTTTGTCATAGCAAGTCCAAAGTCCGATACTTTAATATGCCAGTCTGCATCAACTAACAAATTGCCAGACTTCAAGTCTCGATGCAGTATAGCTGGGCTGGACATGTCTATAGTAACCAAGTGAGAACGTTTGGAGTGGGGGACTAAAACTCCACTTACGTTCTAGTATGTAGATAATTCATGCCTCGAGCAGCCTCCGTCGCCCAACGGATGACCGTAGCCATATCAATAGCCACATTTGGATTGTGGAGGACATTATACAAGCTTCCATTCGCTGCATACTCCATTACAATGCAAATTTCTGGAGGCAAAGTACATGCTCCCATGAAGAGTATTATGTTTGGATGTCTGAGCTTCGTGACCACCTTCACCTGCAAGTGACACTCAGAGTAAACTAGTGTGTAAACATACCACTACCTCCCGCTTGAAATCTTCCATGGTTGCAACATTCTGAATCATTTTCAAGGCTACATCAGTTCCTTGCCAAGTCGCCTTCAAGACATCACCAAACGCTCCCTACAACTTCATGCATTAGAAACAAACCTAAAAGCCAAAGATATAATGCATACCTGACCAATCTTTGGCCCGAGTTCCAGTTCATGAAACGGAATCTCCCAGTCAGTGGCCATTGGTAAGCTTTCTTCTTTCTCTTTTATGGTGAAGTCATGCCAGGCGGATATTGACCCTGAGTCTACATCTTTTGCGTCCGTATTTGCAGACGGAGGTTTATGTTCTTCATCACTGTTATGGGGGATTCTATCCCTATCCTGTTGGTGGTGGAGCTGTTGTTGCTGCTGAAGCTGCTGTTGTTGCTGTTGTATTTGTAACTGCATGTGTTCTATCTGCTGCTGAAGCTGATCAGCTTGCTGCTGTTGTTGCAAGCAAACAGCATCTGTGACGATCAGAGTCTCCGCAGGAACATTCACTATCAAGTTCGAAAACGTACCCATCTGGATGCCCACGTTACCGGCTCCAGGAAGGGAGGTTTCTGTAGCCTGAACAAGAGTTGGGGTCACCAGTTGCAGCCCGGGGCTACCGTATATACGTGGGGAGCAGAAAAGAGCCGGGGCTTGAATCTGCATCGGGCTGGAGGGGATGGACCGTTTATGGCAGAAAACAGCATCATCGAAACTGTTCCACATCCTACTGTGCTGTGGTTTTTCTGGTCTTTTAGCAGGTGAGCACATGACCGGAGGAGGCTCTAGTCGGAAACTTTTGGTCCATGCTTGGGCTGCTTTCACATTAACCTGGCCAGCTGAAAACTGCGTTCCATCAGCAAGTAAATGTATCGTTTACGATACTTACATGGATCAAGAGGCTGCCCTACTGCAAAACGTTGAACAGAAGCAGCAACAGCTGCTCCAACACCACCGATGACTGCCTTCTCTTCGCAGGGAAATGCTTCCTGGCCATTCTTGGTTCCCAGATGAATGGATGTTGCAATAGTTTCCCAGGCATCGTTCATTTCCTTCACGTTGTTCCTGTTAAAATTTCATTAGAACAGGAAAAAACCCATGTTTTTAGGCAAACATTACGCTACCTCATATCCTGCAGCTGGGTGGTTGAAAGAACTCTATCCCAGGCAGGCTCTACGGAGAGAATTGGAGGGGCAACTCTGGAGCATACAGAAGGTAGAGTTCTGGCCTTCTCGTAGTGAAGCCGCAGTTTCTTGTGCTGGGAATCAAACTTGAGAAGCATGGAGCTCAGCAGTGACAGGTCCTTGGAAGCCTCAGTTGACATCACGTCGGAGAGGAAACGCCAACATGTTTCATACAAAAAGTCGGCCTCTTTCATGATGTGGATCAATGCGGTGACCACGAGTTGCTCTCCGAGATGACGTTCACTAGGCTGGGTGCTACCTGAGTCTGTTTCAAGCACGACGAGTCCTGTGTTCATGCTCTGAAGTGTCTCTTCGTTGAGCTTTTGAAGAGAAGAAACAGTCTGAGTGGTGGTGTTCAGGTTTGTAGGTGTGTAGGTGCTTGTAAACTCGGGAAATTGACGGTGAAATGTCAGCTTTCCAGTTATCATGGAGCAATAAGCAACAACAAACTTGCTCTCTGCATGATGTTCACGACTCCAAGTGTTTCCGATGTCACACAACAGTGACATTCTTGCGTAGCTCGAACTCAGGCAGTCAGCAGACCCCTGCTGGATAAGCTTGTGAACAATGACAACTGCCTTGAGTGCGGCCACTGCCGAAGTGAACACAGGTTGCTTGGACAATAAGGAGAAGACCTGTGCAAGTTTTTGGTTGCGAACTTGTTAGAGAATAACGAGTGTACCAGTGAAGCGCCGGCTGCATTGCAGTTGGAAGCCGAAGACAGGACCTTGCGGAGGTGTTTGAACTTAGAAGCACCCTGAAGCCAAGCTTTCTTTCGATACCATTCCTTGAAACCACTCAAAGGTGCGTGTTTTTCGTGCTTTTCTTCCAACAATTTCCCGTATTCATCTCCACTATGCTGCTGCTGCTTGCTATCCCATTCATCCAGGAGCACGTCCCAGGAGTCGTCCGCATTGCCCAGTACACTCATTTCAAATGCCCTAAACTAAATGTTTGTTACATCTTCACCCGCCACCGTCATACTTGAATGCAAACTCTCAGCTAGAATATTTTCTATAAGATCATGAAAGTTTAATAAAAAGCCCGCTGCACATGGCTCTGTTATGAAGTGGAGGCGATGTTTGCCTGTTGTTCAGCTGCAGACAAGCCGGTCCCATGAAAAACTTCCTGACTTTAAAAGGAACACTAAGCCATACGATGAAGTTAAAGAAACTCTTCTGAGGGACTTGAAATTGTGTGTAGATCTAGAGTATGGCAGAACAATTCATGCCAAAGCATTGGAAAGCTGGAATGCTTCATACGTGCACATTCTCACCACACTCATCTTCATGTACAGCAAATGTGCTAGCATGCTTGATGCCCATCGTGTGTTCGAAAGCATCCAAAACCCCGACGTGGTTTCGTGGACTGCTCTGCTTCAGGGATATGCAGAGAATGGAAAGGGTGAAGCTGCCCTGGAATGGTTCACAACAATGAGGCTGTCAGGATGTAAGCCCGACTCATTGACGTACATTGCTGCTGTCAAGGCTTGCACGTCACTGGGAATGAATAGCGGTCTCGAACGGGGCCGAGAGGTACATTCAGCTATAGGCTGCTGCATGGATCAATACCTTATGAACACGCTTATAGACATGTATGCGAAGTGCGGGAATATGACTGAAGCTCGCAACGTGTTTGATAGCATGAAGAAACCAGATCTGATTTCGTGGAATGCTCTTCTGATGGGGTATGTGGAAAACGGGGAGGAGCGAATCGCACTCGACTTGTTATCCAGGATGAAAGGTAGTGGATGTTCCCCTGATTCTTGGACCTACGTTGCTGCTCTTAAGGCCTGCACGTCGCTCGCTGTGAATGGAAATGAAGCAACAAGGAAAGACTGCTTGGAGCGGGGTCAGAACATACATTCAGAGAGTATTTGCCACTTAGATCCCTACCTCCGGAACGCGCTCGTAGACATGTACGCCAAGTGTGGAAGCATGGTGGATGCTCGTCTTGTATTTAACAGTATTCGGAAACCCGACGTTGTATCCTGGACTGCTTTGTTCTTGGGGTATGCGCACAATGGAGAGGAATATAAAGCTTTGAATCTCTTTTCCAGTATGACTCGTATGAAATGCGTTCTTGATCCTGCAATATACGTAGCCGTTATCAAGCTATGTACGTCTCTGGCAGCTGATGGAAGTAAAAGTAGAAAGGCGGAGGTTTTGGAACGAGGGAGAGAGATACATGGGAAGATGAACTTCTGTTTAGACCGTTCCTTGCTTAACATGCTTATAAGCATGTATGTAAAGTGCGAAAGTATGATAGAAGCTCGAAAGGTTTTTGAAAGTGTAAAGAATCCCGACATAGTGTCGTGGAATACGCTACTGCTTGGATATGTAGAAAACGGAGAAGGAATTCTTGCTCTGGAACTCTATTCGAGAATGAAGGCCTGTGCCTGTATACCCGATTCAACGACATACGCCACTCTTCTCAAGGCCTGTATCTCTCTTAAAGCTGTGAATTACGAAGGTGGACATTGTCTGGAACTAGGCCGGAAAATTCACTCAGAAATTGGTTGTCACTTGAATCAATACGTCCAGGCTACTCTCATAGATATGTACTCTAAATGTGGTAGCATTAGTGAGGCTCATAAGGTATTTGACGGGATGCACAAGCCAGACTTGCCCTCCTGGACTAGTCTTGTTTTGGGGTATGCGGATAATGGGGAAGAACATGTGGCTCTGGATTTCTTGTTTGCAATGAAAGCAAGTGGCGTGATTCCTGATTCCGTGGCTTACATTGCTGCTCTGAAGGCCTGTAGTGGAATTGGGGCCTTGGCTTTGGGACGAAAGTTTCATGCAGAAATAGAGGAATTTACTCCTCAGCTGGTAACATGTCTGGTAGACTTCTATGCAAAGTGTGGAAGCATGTTAGAAGCTCGTAAGGTGTTTGATCTGCATTCTAAGCAACGAGACGTAACAACTTGGACTGCGTTATTAGCAGGATATAGTAGATTTGGTGACACGAATTCCGCGTTTCAAGCTTTTGAGGCAATGCAAGATGATAGTTTGAAGCCAAACGCTGTTACCTTTGTGTGTTTGCTTTGGTGTTGCAACCACGCTGGCCTTGTAGAGAAAGCATTAGAATACTTTGAAGCAATGGCTTCTCGATATCGAGTAACTCCCACTCTCATGCATTACAACTGCATGGTTGATGTTTTGGGTCGTGCAAACCAACTGAATAAAGCCATTGAAATGATACGAAAAATGCCATGTAATCCTGATACAATAACATGGACGACACTATTGGGTGCTTGTCGCAAATGGAAGAACGCCGATATTGGAAAAGAGGCATTTCAGGCTTTGGAAGATATCAACAGAAAAAATGCATCTGCTTATGTATTAATGGCTCATGTTTAATATAGGTGTTGTATAACATAAAGGGTTCGAAGTCGTAAGTAGGAATGGCGGGTTTCAAGTTTGAGGCGTGTGTTGATTCGGTGTACTCTGCATTGCAAGCTGAGAAAGGTTAGGCTTAAATGGAGATAGCTCTTATCAATTTAGATGTTTCAGGTGGCGCTGCAAGAGTGGAGCTTTGCTCAGCTCTCACACAAGGCGGACTCACTCCCAGCTATGGTTGTAAGTATAGATTGTATCGTTTCGTAATTGGCATCTTCGCCAGTGATCAAGACAGTTAAGGAGCAGCTTGGAATTCCCATTGTGGTTTTGGTTCGTCCAAGGAGTGGAGATTTCTGCTACTCACAAGACGAAATCCAAGTAGGTTTTGTATTGAATTGAGTTTTACAACGAGAATCAGGTTGTTTGCCACGATGTTGGTATGGCTGGCGAACTGGGCGTTCAAGGCATAGCGTTTGGAGCACTCACCCAGGACGGAGATGTTCAGGTGGAAGTGGTATGGATTTCCTTTGTTTGAACTTCCAACCTAGCGTAGTATTATGGTATTTATCAGATGACCATGGTGATGGATCTTTGTAGAAAGTACGGGTTGAGTATCACGTTCCATCGAGCTTTTGATGCAGTTAGGGATCCGTTTGAGGCTCTTGAGGTATCGATTGATATATAAGTTTCAAGATTTGATTATATGTCACGTAGGTGCTCGTGGAATTAAGGATCCCTCGCATTATCACGTCTGGGCAAAACTCTAATGTCACCCATGGTATGCCAATTCTCAAAATGCTTGTTGAGAAATCAGCAAAACGCTTAACTATTATGCCTGGAGGTATAGTCTGGTACTGTTTTACAAAGCAACCCTCTATATCTGAGCAGCAGGTGGCGTCAACGAGTCAAATGCTTCAGAATTTGTAAGAATTCTTGGAATCAATGAGCTACATGGTTCAGCTAGTTCCCCTCTAAAAGCTACCACATCCTTTTTAAATCCTGAGATTGAATTTGCAATGACGGGAGGACATGTTCAAACAGCTACTGACTGGGAGAAAGTTGCAAGGATCGTGGCATCTTGCAATGCTATCTTACTCCAACATGATACTGCATAAGGATGAGCGTTTCTTTGTCACATTATTAAAGACTTCAACAATACATGTTTTATTCTCCACAGGGCAATAACTTAGAAGTTAGAAGCAAGAACTTGCCCAACTCAAACGTCCTTACACATTTGGGGCCTTCACATTGAGGCCCTTCTAGAGCGTAGCGAAATCTGAACGGAACGAACATGCAACTATCAAATACATGGGTAAATTTATTTATTTTTTAACTTGACAATATATGTATCTTAAAGATGATGTGGTTTTGTCATCGCAAGCAAGGAGTTCCTTTTCTTAAAACTCCAGGAATCATTTGCTGTTTTTCGTCACCGTGCCACTGCCAGCGACACTCTACAACATGTTTTCAGAGCGATTCAGGTTAATTATGAGCTTCCGCAAGCCCTCTGGAGTTCTAGAAAGAGTACCATACTTCTCCGGGGACGCAAGCAAATGCTCTCAACGTATCAGGCTGCAAAATATACGTTTGAGAGTATCACAATGACGTGTGGGTATCAGTTGTAGAAATGTGTTGTTGGACCCATGGGTGATTCAAGATATCTTTGGGCTTGGGCCGTTTGAAGGGGTTCTTGTCCATCATAGACCGGATTAAGGCGCGGGCACCCGATGGTATACCCGTCCAGTCGAGGCACTTGTCGATCGGTTCAATCGCGTAGTTCCTGAGGTCCGACAGTAACCCTGACGTCGAGTAATCGCTGAAGAGGTGACCACCACCGGCCAACATATGGTAAAGGGTTGCGCCCAGGCTCCATATATCAGCTTGGAAGCCATACCTACCCGATATTACCTCGGGCGCGACGTACCGCGGCGTTCCGACTTGTTCACTAAGCTGAGACCTCGAGGACCCGTGAGTCGCGTAGGAGATTCCAAAGTCGGCATATTTGCAGCAGTCGAGCTCCCCGTTGCTCTTGAGAAAGAGCAAGATGTTGTTGGGCTTTACATCTCTATGCATTATACCGGCGGCATGAAGATCCGCGAGAGTGGAGGCGAGCTCGTGGATGATGAGCGCTGCCTCCTTCTCGGGTATCCTGCCCTTCTTGCGGATCATGTCCGCGAGACTGCAATCGCAAAGCTCCAATATCAAATGCCATGCCCCCTCGTCCACGACCATCTCTTCATAGTGGACCACCCCGTGGTGGTGCCCCATCGTTCTGAGGCACTCCAGTTCGACATGGAATCGCTTCATTGCGCGCTTCTCCCAATCCCGCTTGTCCATCGTGCACTCTGGAGCGATCAGCCGAGTCGTCTTGCACGCGAACAGCTTCCCATCGCTCTTGCGGAGCACCACCGCTACGTCGCTGTGCTCTCCAGCCCCCAAATGGTATCCCGTGGGGGCGTACTTCTCCTGTAGCTTCCTCATTATCGTCAACTCCATCTGCCTGTTTGAGAATTTAGACGCCTTGCCTTGAATCTGAACTCAACTCTCTAGAGATCTTGTTCCCAAGAACTAAAGATGTTTGAATCGTTCAGAATAAACTCGCTCTCAAAACGAGCGGCCGTGGGCAGCCGGAATGGTCGCTATGTCTATAAAATTGTCACCTTGAATTATTGATGAATTTATATTCCTTTTGCTTGACCCAATGAGTCTGGCTCAAAGGTTACCTACGGAGCCAGTTTCTGGTTTCGATAGGGAGATGACGATGAAATCCACTTATATACACGTTTGAAAAAGGAGTTTAAAAGGGGGTAATAGGCGGAAAGGGCGGGTTTAGCGCTAAGGTTTAATGTCCGTATATTATACATGTATTGCCATAATGTTTATATCGTAAAGATATGTTTTAGCTTTTGTTCATAAAACGTTCAGAGATTGTTGTTTTAACGATTTAAGAGAGCGAAAATTAGGTCGCTCAAAATGTTTTTCTGCTCACTCCGACGGTTCTCATGTGCTCGCGGCATACATTCGGCAAATTGTGTAGTCCGCGGTGGCGAGAAACGCCCAGAAAGCTTGGAGCAAAAATGGCATCGCTTCTTTGACGACCCTTCCCTCTGGTGGGACAACATAGCAAAAAATGTGAGTAACAATATGTCAATTGTAATTTGTACTTGAAAGACGACTGGGTTTCAGTGGCGCGGCCCTGACTTCAGGAATGTATCCACTGGAGAAGGCCTGTGGATTGGTTCATGTCCAGAATGGGTGCGTCTGAAGCTTAAGAATCTAAATAGTCCTGGTGATTCTGAGAAAGGCGTGAAAGCAGAATACAAAAGAGGTGAACGAGCAAAAACAAAGACTTTCGAAACTCAAGCCAGCGATGAGTATAAATACTGTAACGAGATCGAACGAAGAACTGCCAAAGTAGACGTATCAGTCCTGCTTTCTGCATTGAAGGAATGCAGGGGTCTGATAGACGTTAGAAAGGTGAAGATGGTTCACCAAGCT
>LDJE01097047.1:0-14311 GCA_001021135.1 Selaginella kraussiana
AAGAACTTCTAGCTCTACAAAAGTTCATGGTGGAGGAAGGCATTGCGTCGTAAGGGATGGAAATTCGTGTTTTCGCTGATGGACCCTGAGGGTCTGAAGGCGTGAAATAAATTCATTCACAAATGAACTAGAATCTAGCACCCTTGTCTAAAACGAACGGCTTTAATTTGAGATATTTAAACCATGATGTTACTTAGGAAATGTTCGGGAAATTTTAAATTGCGCGATTTTATCCAATCGCCACTCCAGAACCATAAATTTACAATCTGTAAGTACTAATCTATATTATTTTTCTTGTAACTCCCTATAGCCTTTCCAGTTTGCAGGAACCATGTTCTTGTGGGATCCCATGTAGGAAGTGAGCACTCCTGCAGGTTTGTCGCTATGCCACAAGCTCAAACACTCCCTCAGCTTCTCTAAAGCCGTAGGCCAATTCCCCACGATGTAACTATCCACCGCTGCTTCGAACATAGTCTTGTAGTCTGCATAGAGTATCTTGAGATCACTCTGGAACATAGGCAAGTCGTAAATGTATAGTGTGAGAGGCTCCGCACTCCCCTTCACCGTGACTCTGTCAACCTTCCTACAGTTGTCCCGGAGGCTGCTCTTGGTCAAGTTCGCGATTACCGTCTCAGAGATGAGCATCATAACCCCATATTGCTTGGTCGCAGCTTCCAGCCTTGAAGCCATGTTGACATGGGGCGACAAGTACGAAGGGTCGACCTTGTGAGACGAGCCTATCGCCCCTTCGATAGCCCAGCCAACGTGAAGTCCAAATCCCATTTTTATTCTGTAACCTGCGACTACCATCGGTTTAGGGTATAAGGTTTAGGGTATAATTCTGAAGACCTGGCATCCGCTGTTGGATGGCGGGGTGCATTGCATAGTCCTCTAGTACATCAGACGTCTCCAAAGCATGGATTACATCCAGAAACGACCGCAAGGCACGATCAGCAAATGACGTGCCTCTAGCCTGAGGTGAGGGGAAAAGTGTCAGCTTTTGATGAAAGGAAACGTAATGTATTACCCTCTGCGCACCATCCGAGATGTTCTTTTTCCAAACTACGAGGAATGCGTCACCGACGTTTTTGTTCGGGAAGCCATTGTGCATGACGGCCTTGTTATGAACAACGTCCGCAATTTTGTTCACAAACATCATCACGTCTTCCTGCAGGCATTCTGTTGCGTCTGTGAAGTTCCGTATATCACAAAACCCAAAGCAAGCACGAACTTTCTTCCCAGGAACCATAGCTGTAAATTTAACTTTTAGAGAAAAATGAAAAATGGAAGCCAGTAGAGCACTCACGGTTGAACTCCGTTCCTTTCAAGTTTACAGAAAGAATGTCCATCCCTGCATCTCCAAGGGCTACCTTGCTCAAGCATGCGATCTTCACCAGTGCTCCTTCGAGCATCCTCGTTTCCATCACCTGAAAATACTCAGTATAAGGTCAAAAGCCCTAAACCCTAAGTCCAAAAGCTAGTTGCATTGCAAAAGTACCTTCCCGGACTTCGCACGACTCTTTCGAGTGATGGACTTCCCGGCGAAGGATGCAGGATTGTCCGCAAGCTCCTTGATGTAATTCACCATTCGTTCAATAGGCTGCAAATCAAAGTTAATGTAAATATTTTAATTTCTGGAATCTATCTATATAAACACTAACAAAATTGAGACACAATAAGATAATAATAGTATCGAAGATTGAACGTTTGATACAGCAATCAGAAGAGAGAACAAAAGAAATACCTGTATTAATAAGTTGTTCGTGTCCCAGCTTAGCAAAAACGATAGCCCACAAAGTATAGAGAGCGTCAATAGCGTAAGTCCCATCTGCAGAACTACTAGCTTAAGCAAGCCAAAAATCACTATTACCTTCGAAATATGGTTCCTCCTGCTCCTTTCCCGTATGGAGTAAAATGCCTCGCAGCGTGTACTGTCTCCCATAACTTTGATGAGTTCTTCGTCCCGGTAACTATCTGTGACCTCTTTCTTAGCATCGTGTCCGGCTAGAGGCACAGGTATAACTTGAAGAAACGGATCAGTGTCTACAAACTCGAAGCCCATACAATATCCTGGAGCACAAGCCTGCCGGCATCCTAAGTAAATTATCTCGTAACCGTGGTCCTTGTTGAACGAAATCAAATCATCAAGGCTGGAGTTAAATCTGAGGCTGTTCAAGGGGCTTGAATCTAGCTTCTCAAGCAGCAAGGTGGGGGCGAGGTCCTCTGGAAGCTTGTAAAAGTAAGGAAGCGCTATGGCCAAAATCAAAACACCAAGAACGAGCCTCTGAGACTGTAAGTCCGAGAGTTTCAGCCAAAGATGGCTTGGCTTTGTTGACAAAAACTGGTCTGTAACATCATCGCCGTCATCCGATTTTGTTGATGTTGCGTCTGAGTATCTACGACCACGACGTATGTAGATGGCCTGCGGATGCAAAAGTAGTGAGACCTCAAACCCTGCCCTAAACCCTACATTTAACCTAACCCTACAAAATAAAACCTAACCCCCTCCGTTTCCTAAAATACCTTTGTTAGTCGAGCGATGAGATATGTATTTGGGATCATGGAGGCCCTGTTTTGCAGCTTCTTTGCAAGCCTGCTGAGATTTTCCGTAGCTTTCCACACTCTGGCTACGATGAGGTTCTGCTCGAGCACTCCAAACATATATGGAATGAGCGTCAGGCTTCCGATCATGTCAAGCCTGTGAAAGAACAAGTGAGCGTATAAAAACACGCAGACGTATACAGTATCCACGTACCTACCAGAAGGCGAAGCTCAGGAGATACGCTTGCTTGACGATGGAAAGTGCTACGAGATCCAGGAAGAAGATGATCAGGCAAAGAAGGTAGACGACCTCAACGAAGGTGTCCACGGACTTGGGCCAGAAAGCTCGGCTGAAATCGTTGAGGAACATAGCTATCAAGGTGGCCGGGATTGCAATAAAGTATTGCCAGTAGCGGCTGTCAAGAGCTTTGTGCACCTTGACGGTAAGTGCCCGGGCTCGGAGCCGTCCCAAAAACGTCGCCGCCTTGAAGTCATCTAGAGAGAGCAGTCGGACTGTCCGAGACTCGTCAAGCTCGTCTATGCAGTTCGCCAGCATCTCTCGGTCTGTGCTGCTACGGCTGGTGGTGGTCGTGGACGAAAGCCGTTGTGAGCTTCCAAAGGACGAGATTTGTAGAGAACCGATGCTTCCTTGGAGTTGAGACCGTCTCATAGATGGTACGAGGTTCACTCGGATGGAAGAGTCTCTTAGCGTGGTGTTGAAGGCCAGCTCCGAGGCCAGGGTGTTGACGTCCTGCCCAAGTGGTGCTCCGAACAAAAGGCTAAGGGGCCGTTCTCGGCTTAAGGTCGGCTGTCCGGTGAGAACGGACTTCTTCGAGTCGGACGCCCGACGTCGGGAGTCGGTCGAGCTGAAAGAGTCTTGGGAAACGTATTGTTTCGAGGGCCTCTTGTCTTCCTTGCGATCCACCGGAAAGAAGGAACCGAGAATTATTTGAGCTTCCTACAGGCAGGCAAGTTCAACGTGAATATATTATTACAAATATAATAATAACAATAATAGTTATTTATTACACAAGATTTAAGGCAGAAACCACGGGGTTGATGTACCAAGTAATAACCACGGTAGATGTACCACGTAATATACCACAGGAATTAATGGCACGAACCATGGTTGACCAGGGTTGATATGAAGTTGGTTGACTACCCAAGACCTACACTATATCCTCTAGTCTTTCTTGAGCGAAGCGAGGAAGCCATGGCGCCCACCACCATCAACGAGAAGGAAGGAGGCGAGGTGTACCATGGTCACGAGAAGTGCATGGAGAAGGCGGCTGAGCTTCTCCAAACCGTGGGGCTCCCAGGGGGACTTTTACCCCTGGAAGATGTGGAAGAATGTGGGATTGTGCGAGAAACGGGCTTCGTCTGGCTCATTTCTGGCAAGAAGATCGAGCACTACTTCAAGCTGGCGGGGAAGATGGTGAGGTACGCTACGGAGGTGACTGCCTATGCGAGCGACCGCAAGCTGAAGAAGCTCAAGGGCGTTCGTGCCAAGGAAATGCTTCTCTGGGTTGACATCAACGAAATAGAGGTGGATGAGCCCACTTCGAGCAAGATCACCTTCAAGGGTCTCGGGGGGATTGGTCGAACGTTCCCTGTCGAAGCATTTGCTCCTGGGCAGTAGATCTCTGTTGTTGTTCTTGTTGTGTGTTTGTGCATCCACTAGTGGAATAAACGATAATGGTTTGGAGTACCTCCTCGATGGGTCCCTGTGTTGAGAATGAGAGCCATGCTTCGCGGTTTGCTGCTAGGTTTGGGAGGACGTCTCCCGAAAGCTTTGGGAGTACTACCGCGGTAGCTTCGTACATTGGCTTGGAGAGGTTGTCTATGCAGCCCAATGTCATGGATCTACAACATACCAAGATTGTGAGAAATTATTATGTCCAGTGGTGTGAGAGAGTCTTATTGCTGCTGAAACATTGAGACCACAAGTCATGTACACGACTACGTAAAAAGCTCAGTTAAAAGACTAATATGGATCTACAAAACAAACCTAAAAATTATGTCTTTTGTGTCGACTTTAAAATGT
Source organism: Selaginella kraussiana (assembly GCA_001021135.1). Lineage (NCBI taxonomy): Eukaryota > Viridiplantae > Streptophyta > Lycopodiopsida > Selaginellales > Selaginellaceae > Selaginella > Selaginella kraussiana. Next base: position 4,586 of record LDJE01097047.1, read on the forward strand.
TCACTCAAAAAATATCTACAAAACAAGCCTACAAACTGTATATGTTGATAGACCGTACTCATCTTTACCTTAGAGTTCGGGCAAACCAAGAGATTGAATAATCGTGTTAAAAAACATCTAAATGCAATTCGAAACAACAGACCACAGAGATTGGGTGGATCCTTCAAAATGCATTTCTAAAAACTTGGGTGAGTGACCGTCTCAACCGTTTGCCTCATACACAAGCGGATTTTGAGACGTGACATGCCCCTATGGAAACTATGCATTAAATAACTCAAACCACGTATAAAATGTATGCAAAATGCAAAATCACGAGGAGTGTTATACGCAAACTTACTGTAAAGAGTCCGGATCATTTCGGTCCATGTTTCTGGAAATTGGCATTCCCAGCCTCCTCTCAACATCACCTTGACGGAACCATTCCAGCAGCAGCAATGCAGCCCATTTCTTCGAAAGTGCAAAAGGTCGGATGGTGTTGCTGATATCCGAGCACTTCATGATCAGTCTCATGAGGAGGACTGCGTCCTCGCTGCTGTATATCTGTGGATCGAAGCTCGCTTCTTCTTCCTCGGGAACTGTGGTGATCACTGGATTTGGCGGATGGTACTCGTACGGTGGTGAAGGTCTGAAGCTTTCGGGCGCGACGAACTTCGACGAGAATCCTTGTACTATGGAAGCGTGCATTGCCATGTCCGTTGCAAGTATGCACGTCACGATGAGGTTCCGTATATGTCTCTGAACTGCGTCTGGAAAAATCCCCAAGATGTTCATGGATTCGTAGCCCTTCAAAGGAAGACGTCGACGTTACCATCGTGGTTAGCCACTGGGAGATGCTTACCATGAGAGCTTTAACCGTGACGGATGCGTGGTGATTCTCCAACACGGATCGATCGTTGTAGCGTATTGCAAGAGGGTCGTTGCAAGCTACGAGGAAGGAGTTCGTCAAGCCGGGGTGATCTACATCATGGCAAAGTGCGCTTATGCACAAAGCCAGCTTCTCGATGTTGCTCAGCCTCTTTTCGCCTTCCCCCAGTCGAAGAAACAGAAACCTGCTCAAAAAAATCGATTTTTTTCCAGCTATCGTGGCGATTTTTAAAAGCTTACGCAGCGTGAAGAACATCACAGGCATGTCGGAAGTTGTGGAACGGTACGTGAGCTCTATATTGAGCAACCATCTGAACATACATTATGCAACATTAATATCTTGCGTATAAAACTATAAAAAATATAAAACTACTTACACATTCTATAAAGGCTCTAAGCTTCTGAATATCGATGGGGAACGCCGTCAAAAGTCCCAGGGCCGTGAAAATCCTCTCTGCCAGCTGCAAAAGAGAGCTTTTATCATAAAAAACCAACCTTGGGAAGCATTACCTTTGGCAGATCCTCATTTGCAACTTTGAAAATGTCGAAAGACCAAGACTCGAGTTCAGGCCATAAATTTTCCAGCTCAACGACGTCGGTTTGGGTAGCCAAAACTTGTTCCTGGAGGACGAAGGGATGAGCTGCCGTGCTATGAACTAGGGCTTACTTGGATCAGAAGGCTGTGCCTTGGCTTCACCACCGAGAACGAAACCCGTTTGGTCTGATCCTGCAAAGGAAGCAACGTTGGCATTAATTGGGATACGCCAACCACGTACCATTGTCTAACGCATTTTGCTTCGCGCAATTTGGATGAACCCTAGATCCGGCCAAACCGCTGAATATTCTACCAAAAATGATTTTTATGGAGATTCTCCACTTCTAGTTTCTCAGTCTTTGTGATTTTGTAAAAGTCTGTGGAAGTTTGAAATCACACTGAAAATGTCATATAATATAAAAATGATTTCCCGGGAATAATCTTCATAATCTGTTATTCTATAAATAAGCACCGGGTTGGGAATGGATGGTATCTTGTATTTTCTATCTATTTATTTGCTATGTATCTATTTGTTATCTGGTATCTGATATATGGTTCGGTTAACAGATATTGGTTCATGAATGACAGATAGATCAGATGATATGTCTTTTCTTGCATAGTATCCTCTGTACGTGTGCTAAGTCTCCTTATCTTGTTGAGGATAAACAGACCCTGTTTTTCGAGCCATGTCTTTCAAACTATAGTTCAGGTTGCAGGGACATTGTCCAGTTCAGGTTTAGGGTACTCTTGATTTAAATCCTCTGACTCCATCCCCTATCCCCTGACTCCACACGTAGCCGGTACAGCTTCTCTGCGAGCGTTAGTTAATATGGTTGATGGCCCAACCATGCCACCAGCCCCATAGTCAAGGGTGCAAATATATGAGAATTGATCTTTGAGGAGTTGAAATGATAACAATTGGCCAAAGATGATTGAGATTATTAGCCTCATCTTCAGTTACTTCTCTTTGCTTATGGGCTGTGCTTTAACCGTTTGGCATGCAGAACCCAAGGCACGTCCTTCGGCATCCAAAGCTGCCTTCTTGCACTGTGCGGAAAAGTTGCAACCCTGTGGGTTGCAGTAAGTTATGATCGCTGGACCAGTTCGAGAACCACGGATAAATCTTGAAAAACATATTAAAAACTCACTTATCTTCCAGCAGTGAATTGAACGTCTTGTTGTAAGATTGAAGGTACAGCAGCGTGTTGTATACTTCTCCACTTCTAGTTTCCAGAAAAACGTGAGAAATCTAAAGAAAAGTAATGTTGGAAGATGTAAAAAAAACAACCATGGTAAGTCATATAAAGAAACGACAAAAACCATAGTAAAACGGTCGACTAGTTTAAGACGAACCATGGTAACAAAAACAGATCACCATGTGAGTTTTAGTAACGCAAAGCAAAAAACCACGTTCTTGGCTTCGGGCTTGGCTTACTCTACTCCAACTCCCCTTGTTTTTTCACCTCTGCAATCCTGCTTTCGCCTCCACCTCGACTGAAGAAACATCTAGAGAACAACAATAAGCTTCAACTGTGCAACTTAACGAACACAACGACAATTCTTCGTGTAAGATAACTTTTAAGCGTAATAATCTGCTGACGTCAGATGTGCTATGTCTTCGGTGACATAAGATTTTTTGAATGTTAAAGGCGTCCACGTTCCCGTGGACGTTTCAAAAAATTTCATTTTTTTTTCTTTTTTTTCCTCTTTATTCACTTTCACGTGCTTTGACTCCAAATACCACAAGAAAATTCAAAATATTAAACTGCATCGAGATTCGACTGTCATATCAAAGCGTTCTTTGAAGCATCCAGTATCGTGGTTGAGGGGAGTCAACTCAACTCCCCTCTTCGATACTTTTTCTATTACAAAGATGTCACTTGGAACAACACTCGGAGGAGCACACGAAGAAGATGTTTGGAATCTATCAGTCCCAGGATTCAGATTTCATCCAACTGACGAGGAGCTTGTTGCTTTTTACCTGAAGCAAATTGTGAACGGGAACCACAATATTCCTCCCGATTTTATTCAGCACGTTAACATTTATCTCTACGACCCCGTAGAGATTTCTACCAGTAAGATTTCACTGATTGGCAGCTTCCTTGACATAACTCGAGAGCTATGTACAGAATTCAGTCCCATTTCTGATCGCCATTGGTACTTTTTTGTGCCACGAGGTGCTCGTCCAAGTCGTGTGACTCCTTCAGGTTATTGGAAAGCGACGGGAACCGATCATCAAGTGTTAAGCAATGACAATACCGTTCTCGGCCTCAGAAAAGCACTAGTTTTTTATCGGGGTAGAGCTCCTTCTGGCGTCAAAACGAACTGGATCATGTATGAGTTTAGACTTCCAGACGAGCCATCGGATTCCCAACAGGTAAACTTCCGTCTCCAATGATGTTGGAGCTCATTGTTCTGTAGAATTTGGACGTGACATTGTGCCGCATTCACGAGAAAAAACCCAGAACGTTGCACAAGGAGGATTCCAGCTGCAAGGATGAGCTTCCAAATGAACTGCAGCAGGAAAGTGTTCAAGACCAAGCTTCCATTTCCACCGGAATGACAGTCGATTTACCGAACAACAACTTCCATTCTCGCTGGAACTCAGAAAACTTTTTTATTACCCCAAGGTCCATGGAAGGAATTTGGAAATGAAAGTTTTTTTTATCATAGTGCGTGTGACATACGTGTCCTTTGTTTGAGCGCTCGGTATATGCATGGCATAAGTCATTCACATACATATCAACCTGTTTTTACTGAGTTCACAAATGTCTCGAAAGAATTCACAAACGTCGAGAAATTTCATCTTCTGACTCAAAATGTCTTTTACGATGGAAGATATAAACTAGTTGTTTAATGTGTTTAATGTCGGGGTGGTGGGCCCCTCAAAGACTTGAAACACGCTTAGACACGGTCTAATATGTGGACCTTGGTCCAAGGTCCAACACAGAGACACACTGCTATTGTGTGTCAAGAGATGTGTCGACACAGCGTCTGTTCACACTGCAAAAAGATTTGTGAACGTGTGTTCATCCCGGTACAAACAACTCCATTGCTAGGAACGATGTCCTACTTCTGAATTCCGATTGCTAGGAACGACGTCCTGCTTTTGAAATCATATAGCCAAGTTTGTTTGTAAATCATAAATCCGCAAAGACAAGAGCATTTGTTTTAAACGAATTTAGTTTAGAAGAGACAATGCATAGGAGTGAAAGGGGACCATACAGTCGTGGTCATGGTCTGCTGTCAAAAGGATCATGGCTGGATATTGCTTGCATACTTGAGTGGGACTTCCATGTTCTTCCGACGATTCGACAGGAGTGGGAATTACCTGAGAAAGAGAGAAACAAGTCCGTGATTGTGGGAGCACGGACGTACTTTGGTCCACTGCTGGACTGAAATGGGAACAGTCTTGTATGTTTTGCGATTTTCTAAAAGCAAGTTTCAGACTTAGGAAAGCTAAGCTTAGCTTGACAGCGAACTTCTTGGCATCGTGCCGTGCAGTCGTGCCAAAAACAGGAGTGGTCCCGTGAGACGTTTGATTAACGACGTATTGAACTATGACTGAAAATGGACAAACAAACAAGAAAAACAAATACACAAATATTGTGACCACACGTATTGTGACAGCTGTTCAATAGATTAATTCAATTATCTGTTTGTACTAAGTAAATTGTCATCGTCCATTGGACCTTTCAAAAACCGGTCCGGACCTTCGCCAGAAGACGCATAATGACGAACAGTAAACCATTTGAAAGACTAGTCCATCCACGCTGCACCAGCCATCTTGACGAACCTGTCAGCAGCTTCTTCAATCTGTCCAGACATGATTTGAAACGAATGTTAAAACTACCATTTTCTGTGTGAGATGCCCGCCCCCGCCCGCTCCTTTGTTTGCCAGCAGCGTTTCCGTAACTTGGGGGCACCTGGGGTACACACCACTGCAACAAGTCAGGTGCAACTTGTCTCAAGATAAGATAAGATAAGATAAGAGCGTTTAACGTCCTCTAACCGCCACCAGGACCATAGGACTGTCGGAAGTATGCATGATTCGTGTCTGCTATGGTCGCTAGTCTCATATTAAGTAGCTTACCATTACTATTCCTACTGACCTCATTCTATGTCGGATGTAGTCGTGTAGTCAGAGTCAGCCTCATCCAGGCTATCGTCGCTCCCATCCCCAGCCGAGGCTGCTGTTCTTCGGCTAGCTCTGTGAGTCTTTCCTCATGGTGTTGTAATATGTCGGTGAGGGCCTCCATTGCCATGGCAGCATGCTTACCCCACCGAATAGGAATGATAGTGAAGTAGACCACAGTAAGTCTGGATAGCGTGCTCGTATGTGTCCGGTCTCATGGCATTCTGGGACAATATGTCGTTCGTCCTCTAGATCTCCGTTCTTTCTTGAATGTTCAGCAGCTTCAAGGATGTGGGCTGGATGGAGGAAACGCGGGTTATTGTGTAATTTTTTCCTCCCGTCCAGGCTCCCATCTTCCTGTTTCAATTCTCAGTCAGTGTGGGCCTGTTCTGAACTTAGCCAGTATGCGGGCCTGCGTGTGGGGGGCTGATAAAGGTTCGTCCTTTCTTGTCCCTGCGACTTGTTTTGATTCGCTCTTGGCCTTTTTGCTTCCATTGCATCGGATTACTTGGTGCACCAAGTTGCCTTCCCCATCTCGTGAGCTCGTGCAGCCATCCTTTGTTATGGCTTTCCGCCAGCTGCTCTGAGTCTTGGATGGACAGCCAGCTGCGATTCATTGCTCACATACCTCGTCACCTTGTCCCGGGCAAGGACCTCCAGAGGCCAGACTCCGAACTCCATCACTGAGATCGGGAGCGGAGTGTTCCATCTGACTCCGAACTCTCAGTTTACAAATCGCCTTAGTATCCAGTGAAGTTCAGGAGTTGCAAGTGCAGATGACACATTCAAAATATATATAAAGCTACGTTTAGCCACTAAGAGAAAAGCACACTCCAACAAACTAGATTGCATATGTGAACTTGTATAAGAAAGCAATCGTGGGAGACACTAACTTTGGTTGTAAAGTGTATACATACTTTATTCTTCACAGTCTAGATCCGTTTAGCTAGACCTGCGACCGTGCCTGCCACAACTGAAGAGGATCTCTCATGGTTAGATCCTTCGCAACACAGCCGGACTTGCACGCTTTAGTGGCATGTTATTGTTATCATGCAGTGCATAATAATTAGAACTAGTTAAATGATCGTTTTAAAAGTGACTGTTACCTTCACCCTCGAAGGTGAAGGTAATGGGTTTAGCATGAGCACACGTAGTTTGTTTAAAAAAAATTTAAAGTGACTGTCACACAAGAAAAGCACTTTGTTGCTTTGTTCAATATCGTCTATGGCTTTTAGAAGCCCGGATCTAAGGGGGCCAATTTAGTTATGCAGTTAGGAACAGATCATCCAGCTAACAAAGGAATCGGCGATCAAGGCGGTATTTCCATCGCCATATGCGGTCATGTCAATACTAGTTCAGGTAAATAGTTATTATCGCATTGACATTGAACTTCGTGAATTGCAGAGTCATAGAAACTAGTCTTCGAGGTTTTGGACAAAATTCTACCAAAGCCAAACCTTTCGAATCCTTGAAGCCGGTGGTTAACTTCAGGTAATCGCAAAGTTTTGGCATGAAACGTAATAATATTGCGAGTTCAGCATTTCCGTCTTCTTGCCGTCTTCTTTATGTGAAGCGTACCAGAGACAGAGGTGATTGGTTCTTGCAGCGGAGGGCTAAGATTGAAACGAGATGTTTCTGAGTTTGCGGAGTTTATTCGAAGTTAGAAGGTCGAACTTCCGGGAACGTAAGCGTTTAGGGGTTTAGGTTTTGATCCATCGGCTGTGTAGAATGGTAAATGTGTTCATCGTTGCCCTGAAGAGTCTGGTGGAGGGAAGCCTGAAGAATGCAGAGTTAAGTAAGTTTTACTAAATGCCATGTGTTTAACATTTGATTTACTAACTTCGTGAGGATTTTAAATCTGCGAAGATCGCTAACATCGCGTTGCCAGTTCAATAAGGCAACCATGTTTTTTTATCTTGCGAACATGTATATACATTAATTTTTCTTGTGGATTGTGTCTACATCAGTCGTCATTATGACTGGCGGATATCGTCCCTGAAATGGGTCTGCCCAAATTTAATACAATATTGTTAAGACGGTGGGCTACGGGTGCTCCGGACCCCTTCCTGCAATTTCGTGAGGCCACGTCAATTGCTGTTCCCGTGCAGAAATATTGGCTATTTTTACGGCAAGGAAGCAGCCTATGCTTTCAGTCGCATTTGTCCAAGGTGATACCGTTGTGCCTATCACCTCTAAGGTCGCAGTAGTAAATTCATACTATTACATTTTTTAACGGGGCATTACATATGACCATTTCAATATTTTATGCATCAGACTAAGCTGAACCTGGTTTATACTCCCGACATCACTTTGAGGTATGGAACATGCTTTTTGTCAAATCTGTTTGTAAGCGCAAGAGCAAAGCGTTGAGGGTGCCGAAACAAACTGACTTGTTCCTTGCGAAAGACACAAGGCTGAATTTTTTTCCCTGATTGTCTATCTATATCACCACCACCAGACAGGCTGCCAGCGTAGCCCATAGGGAGCTCGTAGACCACCGGCCCTGCAATTTTTGTATATTTAATCAGTCTATATATTTATCAGAGTTCTTTGACGAGTTTTCTGCTACTGCTTTCTAAATATGGTGCCAATTGAAAGACAATGGAAAGCGACTGGTGGGTGACAATCTTCATTGAAACTGCTATTGTCAATGCTTGGGTAGGGAAGTGATAAATGATGAAATTTGAAAGGAAGAGGTGTCTAGCATGGAGTTTGATCCTTGAAGCGTTCCAGTTTGCTTTCATAAATGTGTCTGTGTTGGTGAGGCAAGCAAAATCGAGATGAGTACCAAACTTCTCTCCATGTTGCAAAATGCAATGCTTGAACAATACGTTCGTGGTTTGACACCACCAATAGGATCAGCACTGGAACTGGAACGCAACTCCCCAGCATTTTCTACACAATTGAGGTACATCTCTAATTTCCTCCTAGAAGATGACGAGGTAGACTGCCCTCAATTTGTTTGTGAAGAGTCTTATAAGAAACTCTTTGGGGAACTTTCAAACATTATTTCCTATCCCCCATCCTCCCCAGTGGACCCTCGTTCATTTCATTTGGCTGCTGGAGGCCCACGGGTAATGCGTCCCATGCTTATGGACTGCGCTCAAGCACTAGCCAGAAACGATATTCCTCTTATGGTTCAAACCATCAATGCCATTCGCCAAGGATCTTCATCGTCACTTCACGATCTAGTAGCCAAGTGCTTTGTGGATGCTCTTATTGCAAGGCTCACAGGGACTGTAAATTTTCAGCAGGATGTGCCTAGGTCTACTGGATTGCCCCAAGAATTTGCAAACTACACCATCCTCGAGCGGTGTGGAGGAGCAAAGCGGGTGCACATTGTTGACTATGGCATTGACCACGGTCAGCAATGGCCATCGCTCATAATGGCATTCTCTAAGAGGAGGGAGGGTTCACCACAGATTACTATTACCGGTATCGACCATCCCCTCTACGTTCGAAGAGATGTTGGGAAAAGGCTGTTAGAGTGTGCTAGACACTACAAAGTCGACTTAGTGGTTGAATGTATAACGACCGATGCATGGGAAACTCCCAATCCTATTGTCTGGAGGACGAAGGACGAGGTTGTCATTGTCCAATGCCTGATCAAGTCATGCTACATCAAAGAGGATGGTACAAGTGGAAACAAACCAAGAACGCTCTGGCTAGAAAAGATACGTAAAATGAAGCCCAGCTTGTTCATCCAGAGTGAGAATGCTGTAACTATAGGTGGTCCTTTCTTCCTTCAAAGGTTCAAGGCTACACTCAATAACATCTTTGTGGATGACATGTACTCTTACTGTGCATCACTCCATGGGACGAGCGAAGATGTTGAAAAAGTAGCTAGACCTTATGTGATGAATTACCTTTGTTGTGATGAAGGGCACTTGATACGACCTATGTCTTACAAGGAGTGGGGTGTCATGGTGAGGAGAGCTGGTTTCCAACAAGTACCACCCACAGAAAGTGTAGTAGGAGTGACAAAACAACTAGCTCAGCAAGTAAACTTGAAGGTTCGGAAAGTCGACGAGTGGCTGGTACTTGGATTCAAGAACATAGAAAATTATGCCGTATGTGCGTGGAAACCCATCTGAGCCGTCTGAGCCTATTAAGAAAACAATGACCTGAATGTAAATGCCATCTTCATGTAGACGGAATAAAACTCGGCATAATTTTATGCCTTAAAATAAAT
>LDJE01097119.1:0-13414 GCA_001021135.1 Selaginella kraussiana
GTCGCAATCTTGAAATTAACTTCAACACTTACATGCGACAGTTATAGATTGCTATAATATACTTCTTGTCCAGGTTTAAAAAAAATCCTAAACCCCTGTCACAACAGTTGTGGGTTGAAGGGTTGAAGGGTTGAAGATATGCGTGGTGAGAAACTGGAAACTTGTGAAATGTTCGACCCAAATCAATTCAGATCATGCATCGTATGATTTATTATTCAAACAAATATAGTTATTTATTAATTCAATATACTGTTTATTAACTACTTGTACACAAAATTCACTTGATGTAAAATATATAAAAAGAAACGAACCAGCACAACCCTTGTACAATATTACAAAGAAACTTAACTGAAACTGCTATTAAATAAAAACAGTGTTAAATGATATTTCAGCAACTAATTATGAAGTAGCAATTAGCAGCCTAAATGCATAGACAAATGATCTCATTATTTCCGTGTATTCTGCGTGTAGATCTTATTGTCAAGGTTAAATGTCTGGAGAGAAATCAATTAACATGTCAATTCATTTCTCAATCCACATCAATGAAATGCAATTCATAACATGTACTGAAATGAATTGAGAGCCAACATGCTGAGATGCCGCTTGGAAAAGAAAAACAGCAGCGTTTGGTCTTTATGCAAGATGAGAGTAGACCGCATCCCGAGAGTTTTGTGCTTGCACTGAAGGCTTGCGCATCCTCAGCTACAAAGGAGGATGCTTCTAAAACATGGTTCCTGGAGAAGGGGAAGCATATACACTCAAAGGCTAAAGAATGTCGTCTAGATAACGATATGTTTGTGGAGAGTACGCTAATTGATATGTACGCAAAATGTGGGAGCATGGATGATGCTCTTAAAGTGTTCGAAGGTGCTAGTCATAGGACGAACGTGGTGCTGTGGAACTGTGTCATTCTGGGATATGCAGAATGTGGGAAAGCTAACTCTGCTATGGAGATATATGCTCGTATGCGATACGAAGGCATACTTCCAACCCATGTCACCATTTTGGCGGCTTTAAAGGCTTGCTCTAAACTAGCAGAGGTAGAAATATCTTTGTTTGTGAATGGAAAATTTGTCAAGGTTAAAAGTCTGGAGACAGGTATGCAAGTCCATGTTCATGCTAGAACTTCCGGGGACGGCATTTTCAAGCATGTAGCTGTTGCAAATAGCCTTGTAGACTTTTATGCAAAGTGTGGAAGCATGCAAGATGCTCGGCATGTTTTCGAGAAGATGACGAGACGTACAGTCATCTCTTGGACAGCCATGATATGGGGATATGCTGAAAACAAAGATCCCCAGAAGGCCTTGGAGCTCTACTATGATATGAAGAACCAGGAACTTGTTCCCGATGCAGTAACTTATGTTGCTGCACTCAAAGCTGCTGCTGCCATTGCGAACCTCGAAACTGGAAGGTTTATTCATGATGAAATTCTCAAGTCGGGGTTGCAAAAGGTCCCGAGCGTCGCCAACGTGCTTGTGGACTTTTATGCAAAATGTGGAAGCATGGTTGATGCTCGGAAGGCGTTCGATGCAGCACCTAGAAAATGCTTGATAACGTGGGGTGCACTTTTATCTGGATACAGTCGTCAAGGAGATATAGGACGGGTTTTAGAGGTTTTCCACAAGATGAAAGAACGTAAAGTGAAACCTGATGAAGCTATTTTTCTTTCCATTATCACAGCATGTAGCCATGCGGGGAATGTTGAAGCTGGAAAACTTTATTTCAGGGTCATGCAATTAGAGTACGGTTTAACTCCCAAACTTGGACACTATAACTGCATTGTTGATCTTCTCTCGAGGGACAATCGACTCGAAGAAGCACTGAAAATGGTGGAAAGCATGCCAGTTGAAGCAGACGAAATAACTTGGACGATTTTGCTAACTGCTGCTCGTAAGTGGAAGAATCTACAAGTTGGGAAGCTTGCCTTCCAAGCACTGCGGAAAATGACAAGCTCAGAGGATACTACTTATGTTCTAATGTCTGGGGTTTATGCCAGACTTGGGATAAAAACAGAGAAAGCTTCAAGAGGGTGGAGTAATGGAATGAATCTGCAACCACGGGAAGAAGCACAATGGTGTGATAACGCCGGTACAGTTCATATATTCTGTGTCGACGCTTAGGTTTTCGCTCAAATGGCGACTAGAGCGTTAAGCATCGCAGGCGCAATGCGTCTTTCAACAGTTGGAAATGCAAGGCATATGTCAAGAATGCTAGTGCAGGAGGAGATCCATCAGCCACAGCAGGTTGAGGAGCTTCATCCTGCAGAAGCAAAGGATCTACACGGAGGTATGTACGGGAGGAGCTCTGCTTGGTTTGATCCGAAAGTTGGTGAAATCGCTGACCGGCTTGGTTTCAATCTGGAGGTTGCTTTCACAGTTGCAACGAAAGAAGAGCCAAACGAATACAAACGGGAGCCTGAATGCTGTCATTAGATGTTCACCTGGTATGCCATCCATTCAAGACTTATTGTATTGAGAAGTTGAATTTCATATCATCGCATGGTTTGCATCGCTTTCACAAATCACAAACACCATCTTGACAGAATATTTGTAGGGGATAATGACAGAATATTTGAGGATGCCCCATGTCGATAAAATAATTATATTACAGGGTTTGAAATATTATGAGTAAGAGGATAATTTTACATCGAGGTACTAATGAAAAAACACATCTTTTTATTTTGAATCAGCGTTGTACAAAAGATGATTATAGTCCGCCTCCACCGCGTCCTGCCCCATAACGTAAAGGAGTGGCGCCCCGAGCACTAGGACACTCGTCCCTAAGATCCAAGCTGCCGTCCCTGTGCTAAGCATGGTTCTCTTGACAACATACAAAGCTGTTGAAGCTGCTTCTTTGGACTTGCTCCATAGGCTTTCTAACTGTATAGATGCAGCGTCCATGATCGATATAGGTCCAACCCTACGAAACAAGGATACCTCAAATACTTTTAGGTTTAAGGATTAAGATTTGAAGTCCTACCTAATTTTAACTTAAATGTACCCTTTCGACACATTACCCAAAGCACACTATTCCCAAAAGCCGGTCCAAGAAAGCGACGTGCAACCATTATTGGTTTACTGGAATTTCGTTTCAAACTGGAGGCCAGCCGTGAAAATAGCCCGTTCCCCGCTTTCTAGACATGGGCCCGGCCCCTTATGACCGCCCACAGCCGGTCGGCCTTTGCGAAGTTCACGGGCTGCACCCGGTATGCTTTGCGCCACAACCGGCGCCACTCGGAATCCGCTTGGGCGAAACCGGCGGCAGCCGGTGGGCAGCCGGTCGCGCTGGCGTGTCGCGACCGGGAGAAAGTCAGGCTTTGCGCGGCCACGTAAGGCCTGAATTTATTTATACTTTCGCGTCCTGCGATCGAGGAACGAAGGAGCCATTTTTTTCTTCCTTGTTTCATCCGTTCGCGAAACGTCTCTTCCATTGATTGATCGATCGATCGATCAATCGAGCAAGGATCGAGCAGCAACATGTTGGCGGTGTTCCACAAGTCGATCGCAGACGTCCCTGAGGAGCTTAATCCAGAGAGCAATGGCGGCTCCAAGAAATCGGGCATGGATCTCGTCTCGACGTTCACCACCATGTCCCCAGACGCGGTGCAGGTTCAGCTCGACAGCCACTGCGCCATGGTCTACTCGCACCATCGGGAAGCTCCCCTGAGACCCAGGTGGGTACTATTTGCATGGTTGTTCTTGGTTCATGGTTCTTCTTGGTGCATTCCATGGTAAAACCGCTCTATCATTGAGAGTTACCATGGAAGTTACCATGGACATGGCTTCTTCGATGAGGACATGCCATTGAAGGCAGTTAACCACAATAGTTAAAGTGGGGATCCACAATGAGAGTTGCATTGATGAGATAGTTAACCATGTACCTTATGACATGTTACCATGGTTACCATGGTTACATACTTCTAGTGAAGATCCATCCTCGTGTGTTCTTGATGGTTCATGTGGCTTCAATGACTTCGATTCATTCGTGCGAAGCATAAATCACGCCCCAAAAATTCACGTTTTTTTTTATCCATTTCCAGGAGCTTCGCCGTGATCGACAACATCTTCTGCATCTTCGAAGGCATGCTGGAGAACATGCCATCGCTGAGGCAGCAATACGGTCTCACGAAGTCCATCAGCGAGGTGATGCTCGTCATCGAGGCGTACCGAGCTCTCCGTGATCGGGCTCCGTATCCGGCTCATCAGGTCGTCCGTCACCTCAGGGGCAACTTCGCATTCGTGCTCTACGATCGCGACGCCCGAGGCATCTTCACCGCCAGCGTAAGTTCAACGTCGTAGTTCATGGTTCATGGTTCATGGTTCATTGCAGTAGTATGGTTCGTTCATGAGTTAAATAATATTTAAATAGTATTAAAATATTATTTTGTAGTTGTAGTGTTTATGATAGATAGGTCATCTTGTCGTAGTTTTCCATCAGAACTCTACAATTGCTGACAATATTTTCGTGGTTTTTTCCTCAGGACGTTCATGGAAAAGTTCCATTCTTTTGGGGAACTGCAGCTGATGGATCTCTGTGCTTCTCAGACAATGCGGACCTTCTCAAGAATGGATGCGGTCAATCGTTCGCACCATTTCCCCAAGGTATTTCCCCCTCGTAACTTCGATACCCTTTTGGAAGTTACCCTAACCTCTCTATGATAGGATGCTTCTTTGCGAGCGTGGTGGGTCTCAATAGCTACGAGCATCCCCTCAACGAGCTCAAGGCGATGCCCCGCGTCGATAGTCAGGGACAGATGTGTGGGGCTACCTTCAAGGTCGACGAGTGCACCAAGAAGTACTCGCCCAGGGGGTCCAACAGCTTCGGCAAGGGCAAGAACTGGACCCTCCCTGAGGTCGCGTCCATAGAGTCGATGTGATGGTTTGGGGTTTGTGGTTGAACCTTGGGGGTTTGAAGGTCCATGGTTTAACCTTTAGACGTTACTACTACCACTGCTACTGATCTTATGCTTTGGTGATGATGATGACGATAAAATGTCACGTGAATATATTTTATATATATTAAATGATGTCTCTTTTCCTCGCTGTTTTTCAAACACGTGAAATCTGATGAATCTCCTTTTCTTTTGGTGGGAATCTCCAAGTCCAGTGGAGGATAAGCACTATTGGGGATCATGGTTAGGTCCGAACCTCAGGTGAGGTTCGGACCTAACCATGAGGTGACGTCGTGTATGGATAAGAACTATGGAGGTTTGTGGTTTGTGGTTGGAGGATTGAGATCGGCTGTGGTCGGGAATCGACTAGCTTTCTTAGTAAAAGTTTACTTTCTGAGAAGTCGAACTGAAACGCCAACTTGTGGTCGTGGATGTCATTTGAGGTCCCGTAACAGTTACGAAAATTGCATTTTGAGGATGAAGCTCAACGACGTGCTGTGGTTGGGAGATTGGTGGATAAAAATATTGCATTTTGCATTGGAATTTCTTTCTTGTGTTTTTTCATCCCGTCCTTATCATGTTCCCCATGTAAGCCTGTCTATAAGGACAAGAAGATACGTATCTATACGGTACATGTCTATAGTACTGGAGGCTTGCGTATAAATACAGTCCACTTCTCGCGTACAGTGGATTTTCCTGGAAGAATCAATTTGTTCAGTTGAATCACTGTTGTTGATCTATCGTGATGTGCATTTTAGTGTCAATTGCAAGCATCATCTTGCAACACTGTTGTTAATCCTCCTGACGAGTGTGATGGGGTGGATGCTGTTTCTGGTCCCGCATTTTGATTCTTGAGCTTTTTATCAATTAGCATAGAAAGACGAGCTCACAGAGCCTATGTTCAAATTTTTGTATTCATAAAATGCTTGTCATATTAAGGAATACAAAATGCAGAGGTCATGATGATAGCTCAATCTTCAACTTTAAGAAACATCAAGAAGGTCCATTGCAAGGTACCACGTACCATGTTTAACGTTATCGTATTAAGTGTAAATCAGCAACCATCAAGGCTGATATACCACCAAACCTAATCTGAACAATTTCTTATGTGGGGAAAAAAAATTGGGCTGAAAATCATATTTCCTTTAAACCACCAACCATCAAAATGGTACTTTGGGAGGTACCAAGTCTTAAACATGAACCTGAAAATCATACTAAACCATGACCCATGAACCACCATACAAGTATCAGCCACCAACCATAAAAATGGTACTTTGGGAGGTACCAAGTCTTAAACATGGACCTGAAAATCATACTAATTACCATGACCCATGAACCACCATACAAGTTGGCAAGATAGAAGGATAACCACTCAACTCATAGGTAGATAGTGAGTGATAATGGTCGAAGGTTTGGATCATTGCAAGAGCGTGAACCATCTGCACAAACTCTTATGTGGAAGTTGGTGTACTGGATCGTGAACTTCGCGAATCCCAAGTTTTTCAGGATATTCCAGGAATCTTCGCAGAAGGGGGAGGAATATTCTGTTTTTTTTGTGCGTCTTATGACATGGACGTTAAGATAGGGCGAAGAAACAAGCAATTTGTTCGAAGGAAAATTTTCCGCTTCCGCTTCCGCCTCTCCGTCGTCGTCGCTCTGCCCAATCGATCGATCGCCGCTACTCCGTCGCATTGCTCGTCGCTCAAATCGTCGAATTGGCGGCCGCGTTCTTGTAAGTGTCCCTGTGAAAACATTTCCCCGGGCGTAGATCTTAGGGTTTCGGGAGGAATCGCCTCCAGCATGAGGAGGGAAAGAAAGAAGGCCTGATCGTCTTTTTCGGCCAAATTTTGTTCGTTCGAAGGTCCGCGAGAATCCGGAACTTAGGGTTTAGGGTCCGTGCGTGTTCGATCGGCCCTCGGCGGCTGAATTTTGCACGTCAGAGATCGACTTGCGACTTACATTCCAAATGGTGGGTGGTACCGTGCACGACGATGGTTTCAAGCCCAGTGGTAAGTGATCTTTTTGCTCAGAATTCGTGGTTAATGGTCGCTCCTTTGCTTTTGCAGTGCCGCTTTCTCCTCAGTGGTTGTCAAACAAGCATGCAACTGCCGAGAACAACAAGCACACGGCCGAGAGCAAACTCGGGGTAAGCTCCATAGTTCATAGTTCGTAGATCATGGTTCATGGTTCGTAGTTCATGGTCCATGGTTGTAGTTCATCGGGTTCACAGTTGATAGTTTGGGGTCTATTTTGTTTAACAAAGTTTTAAAATGTGCGTAATGCCCTAATTTTATGAATTTCGTATATTAGGTCACATTATAAAGATATTTATTTTGGGATTGACGATATATATGCATTAGTATATTCGATTTTGCCTAATCGTTTTCTGTATTCCTCAGGATCCCTCAACCCCGAAAGCTACCGACGTTGATGCTTTCAACAGGCGTGGCGGCGGTGATAAAAAAGACTGGTGGCGTACCATGAACCCTGGTAACGGGGGTGAACGCGAGAGGTGGCGTGAGGACGAACGTGAGACGACCACCAATAACAACACCACGCAGAGCCGTAGAGACCGCTGGGTTGAACCATCGTCGAACCGCGACTCCTACGATGGTAGACGTGACGGTAAATGGAGCAACCGCTGGGGGCCCGATGAGAAGGACCGCGAGCCTCGCAGAGACAAATGGGACGCAGACAAGGGGGACCGATACGTACCGAGTTGCCGCCGGGATAACGGGGAGAGAGACTCCGAGGCCCGTTCGTGGACGTCGACCCTGGCCAGCCGACTACCCAAGCCGTCGGCGTCGGGTGTCGGAGCCGGTGCCGGAAGAGGCCGCGAAGTCGGAACCGTTGGGTTTTCAGTCGGACGTGGTAGGGGTATTCCGCCGCCGGGATCGTATAGTGCGGCTATTACCGGGCCGATTGGGGCTACTCAGAAGGACCCGAATGCTAGGTTTCTTTACCCTAGGGCTAAACTTCTGGACATTTACCGCAAGCTTGGGGGAGTTTCGGGTTTTACCAAGGAGCTGGAATCGTCTTCGGAGGTGACCCTTGCTAATCCCGTTGATCCTCTTGCGTTTATTGCACCCGATGATGTCGAAAAGGTACTGATTTTTGAGTGTTTTTGGTGTCGTCTGAGCGTGTGTTTACACAGGCGGCGATTGATAGTCTCTGGAAGGGCGAGATCGTGGGTGATGGTACGGAAGCAGGTATTGTACTTGGATTTCATGGTATTTTTTGTGTTTTGACTTTGAATATACGGTATACGGTAGACGTGGAGAAGTCTGAGGTCGTGATCGAGGAGCAGAAGAAGGTCGTCGAGTCGGCCGGCATTGAAGAGTCGGACGTTTTGGACAAGCAGGAGGTGTTGTCCGATGACAAGTCGGACAAGCCGAGTTCGGGGGCGGAAGGGCTCATGCTTCAGTATATCGATCCTCAGGGTGACGTTCAGGGGCCTTTCTCGGGAGCCGATATCGTGCAGTGGTTTGAGGCCGGCTACTTTGGCATCGACCTTCTCGTCCGCCCAGCCGATGCACCGGACAGTACTCCGTTCGCTCCGCTCGTGTCCGTGATGCCGCAGCTGGTGCAAGAGCCGGCGAGTCTACCACTGGCGAATGGTACCGTCGAGGTTCCGAAAGAAGGTATGCCGGGTATTTTTGAACCCTAAATCATAACCCTAACCCTAAACCTGTTGCAGATGAGCTTCGTGGTAACCCTGTTGCCGAAGAGGTCATCATTCCTGGAGGCAACAACGTTTTTGGTATCGTTCCGGCGGTACCCGAGCCCGTGGCAACGGGGAGGATCTCGCAGAATGGGCTGCCTTTCGCGGCCGCTGCGAAGACGGAGAAGCTCCATCCGCTGGTGCACAGCCTCGAGGAGCTCGAAATGACGCAATTTCAGCAGCTCGGACTCGGGGGCCAAGCTCCGACTCCGAGATCATCCTTCCCGATGCAACAGAGCACCGCAGAAGCTCTCATGCATCCCGGACTGCACCGTGCGATCTCGGCTGATCCCGCTGTTGTTGATCACCTTCTGAGGTCTCCGCAGCGAGAGCCGCTCCAGCATCAGCTGTTCGCGGAGCCGAGGCCGTTCCAGCACGAGGTGCATCAGCTGCAGGCTCCCGGCCTGTCCGGCTACGGGCAGGAGTCCAGGATGAGGACCTCGGCGTCCGAGCAGCAGCTGGCCGAGAAGCTGATGCAGGCCGAGAAGACGAAGCAGGAGCAGGAGCTCCTGGCCAGGTTCCTCCAGCAGAAGCAGGAGCGGCAGCTTAGCAGGCGGCTCATGGGTGCCGCGCCGCCGGCTCAGATTACGGACAATCGCATGTCCGGGGTGTGGGAAGTGGACGAGTTCGGGCAGTATTCTAGGGCGCCGGTGACGAATCCACTCCGAGGTATGGAGACTGCTCGGCTTCAGCATCAGAGCAGCCTTCCGGCGGCGTACGGAGACGAGATTTCGGGGTATGGGAAGGCGTACGGATACGAGAGCCAGGATGCGGCGGCTCGTTTCCAGCAGAGCTTGATGGCGGCGGAGATGCAGAAGCTGACTAGGGCTCCACAGACGAGGAACGAGCTGGCGTCGCTTCAGGCGCTGCTCGCGGGGAATTTGAACTCGGGGAATTTGAACTCGCGTTCTAGGTATGAGACGGCGGGGGGATGGGGGAACGAGCAGGGATTGACGCAGGAACAGCGGAATTTGCTGCTGAGGGAGCACATCATCAGGGAGCAATACGCGCGAGAGCAGCAATTTGCGAGGGATCATTTCGCGAGGGAGATTGCGAGGGAAGCCCAGGTGAGGGAGCAGCTCGCGAGGGAGCACCTGCGGGAGCAGCTTGCGAGAGAGCAGCAGATCTTGGCACGGGAGCAGCTGCTGCGGGAGCATCTGCAGCTCGCGAGGGAGAAACAGGCCGAGCAGCAGCAGCAGCAGCAACTCTCGTCGCAGGAGTACATTCTGCATCAGCTTGCTCGAACGCAGCAGCTGAATGAGCTCAAGAGCTCGATCGAGCAGCAGGTGAAGCAGTCGGATCACCACTGGCCGCCGGCTGCGGCGGTGCAGCAACCGGCGGCGGCGGCGGCGGCCGACTTCGGGTACCACCACTGGAACGGGCTTCAGCAAAATGGCGGTTTTTCGGAGCCGGCTAAGCAGGCGCTGCCAGAGGAGTTCCCCGTGGAGAGTTTGAAGGCCAAGTCGGAGCGTCCGAGGATGAACTCGGCGGACATTCAGGCATGTGAAGGGAGTAATAGTTCTAACTCAAAGTAAGAATGGGTAAGGGTGAGTGTGTTAGCTGATTACTTACTCTCTTTTTTTTTCTTGGTTTTTTTTTTGCAGATCGGCTGCCGCAGTAGTAGAGGCGAAGATGGTGAAAACGGCTACCACCAATATTCAGGGAGCTTATTTTCGTGACATTACTGCCAAGGCGAATTCGGAATTTCCTTCGCTTTCTGCGACTGTGAAGAGGCCTCCTGAAGGTGGGTGGTTTTTTCGATTCGTAGATTTGGTACTAGAAATGTGGGGTTTTTTTGCAGCTATTGTGGCTCCCTCAGCTCCAGTGAATTCTTCGGACATTCGGGCGCTTCGACGGTGGTGTGAAGTGCAGATGAAGACCTTCACTGGAGACAGCGGTATGTAGTTTGAGAAAAGGGTTTAGAGGTGGGAGGGGGTTGGGTTTGGAAAGGGTTAGGTTTTATATGCATATAGGGTTTAGGGTTTATGTTTTATGTAGGGTTAGGGTTATGTCGTTGGTGATTAGGGTTTAGGGCTATGTATTCTAAACGGGATCAATGTTTGCAGATTTGGCGGCTATAGAGTTCGCTTTGTCGTGCCCCACTGCAGCCGAGGCTGAGAGTCACCTTGTTCGATGTGTGGGCGACAAGGCCGAGTCGCAGGCGTTCAGGAACGAAGTGTTGAGGTGCAGGGAGGTGATGACGTCCCAGATGTTGCAAGTTTTCTGCAGCGGCGGCGAGAACGTGTCTGACAAGGCTGCGGAGGCGGCTGTCGGCAAGAAGAAGGCGAAGAAAGGCAAGAAAATGGTGGATCCTTCTCTTCTGGGATTCAGCGTAGCCAGCAACCGCATACTCATGGGTGAAATTCAGCGGTTCGATGACATTTGAAGTCACACGCCCCTTTCTCTTTTGTACGCTGAACATCTGTTTATAAGATTGTATTTTGTGAATGAATAAAATATTGTGGTGTATCTACATTTTACATGCTGCGTGTTTATTCTTGGAACTTAGTATGAAAATTAGAAAATTATTAATTCATATAAAGGTAGTTTCCTAAGCTCCAGCTCCAATCAACTGACACGCAAAGCACAATGCCAGTGTCCTCCTAGATAAGATGGTTTAGAAACCACGGTGTACTGAAGGTGCACTTTTATCTCAGATCACTCACCAAGAACTGCAATGCAGAGGTTGTTATGTAGTGCGGATACCCCCCTGTGCTAAGCACGGGCTGTCAAGTCCCTATATAGACCTACCCTAGGAAGGTAGGGCCTCAACGTTAAACTCTATCTATCTAATCTAACGCTGGTAATTGTACCCCTCTTTTTTGGATTGGCGGCCAATCCGGCTTTGCATCTTTATATGTATTAAACCACTTTTGTTTTAGCATTTTAGGTCACATGACGAGTGTTTGGTTGAAGCATGAGAATGGGAAGGCGCTCCTGGTTGGGCTCGTTGAGGGGAAGCTGGATCTGCGGGATCTGTCTGCGCGTCTGAATCTTGAGCTTAAATCACTCCAGACAGGGGAGGTCGCGCTGGTGGCCGATGAGTTGGGAATATGTCGTTCTGGTATTGCCGAGATCAAGGAGCTCGCTCTGCAGACTGGAGGAGGGGATGGGTCTAAGGAAAATCCTCTGATCATCAGTGACCTAAAACATTCGAGTTCTGGTAAGTGCCCTTCTTTCAGATCTTGGTAGGTTCCTGACGCGTATCAGTGCAGACGTCCGTTGCTGTGCCTACTGTCGATGAAACACTTGATCGTGATGCGTTTTTCTCGCCGTACGAGGGTAGCGACCTCCCACTCAGATACTTACTGTCGAAGCTGGACAAATTCACCGACCTATGGGATCCGGTCATCTACCATTCGCCCTATACTTCGATGGTGCAGAGCAGTGGCTGGGGAAAATCCAGGCTTATCGCGGAGCTGGCCACGAAAGGTGTATTCGTTATATACTGTTCCTTCATGCCAGATGATGCTAGAGGTTTTCCCCGAGGGACCGGAAATGTGTGCATTTTTGGGTCGGGTTTCACGGAAAAAAAAGGCGTTGCTTACCTCGTTGCCTCACTCCGGGTACTGGCTGCAAGTAAATGTAGCCCCGTGGAATGGATGAACAAACAGCTTATCCAGCAGGAGGACGTATCGGGAAGTGTGTGCGCTGAGTATTGCAAGGTGCTGCGGACGGGAGCAGGCAGTGATGCATCTTTGAAGGATGCTGTGGATGCAGTTCCGAGCTTTAGGGCTGCGGGAGTGAAGGTGGTTTTTGCTTTCGACGAGGCCAAAAGTATGATGCCTGCGTTGATAGATATGCTCCGGCGGTCCTTGAGGTGGTTTCCACGCCACAGCAGGTGCTTTGCTATCGTTTCAGATACTTGCAGCGGCAAGTTTTCCAAATTTTCGCCCTTGTACAAACGTGATCCCACCCTCAAGGTGCCCAGAGAAGGGTACAAGCTCTTTCCGCCAGTTTGCCTTGTATCAGGGTCCGATATATTCCTCGGCAAGAGGAAACCCGGGACAGATCCTATGGCACCGATCAACCTCTTCGCACTGGGCAGGCCGATGTGGGGTGCTCTCATCCAGAAAGGGATGGGTGTGGACGCGGTGGTGGATTTTGTGATCGAAAAGATAGACGTGCTAGTGAAAAACTGGGAATCTGTCACCTATCCGGCAGAGAGGAGGGAAGTTCTGGCAAACCATGGTGGAAGCGATTCTATTGTGTTGGTTATGTGTTTCAACGCTGGCAAGCCCTTTGTTGAAGTGAAAGGTCGAGAGGTGGTGGTGGTGGGAGGACCAGATATGTATCCAGCTGCAACCATGTACAATGCAGCTTTGCATCAAATTCTCAAGTCCAGTGCCAACGTTCACCCAGATCGGCTCTACAAGGATGTGGAACTTCAGCTGGCTAGATCACTCTTATCGTATTGTTGAGGCAAGCGCATAGTAAATTCGCGCTCAAACTGTGAACTGCCGGTTCAAATTACGAGTACTAACAGGATTTGATCCGAGTTTAACTAGGTTGCCCATACTATAAATTTAAATGTGAAATTTCTTACTTGAAAGCATGAAACAGAGTTCTCGTAGTTCAACGCTTGTGCAGGCAACTCTTCTGAGTTCTCGTAGTTCAACGCTTGTGCAAGCAATGTCGATCTCGCGTATGAGGGTTTTCGACCACATTGTTGAAACTCACATTCAGACCAGTTTCAACTGCGGCTGATGAATTTGATTAGCTCGATGCCAAAGTTGGAGATGTTAAGCATAATCGCATTGCATTTACAATAGAAAAGGTACATATTTATACTAGAGCTGTCG
>LDJE01097123.1:0-14956 GCA_001021135.1 Selaginella kraussiana
TATAGACTGCAAGAAAGGCAACAGTAGAGAGCTGAGGTGAGTCACGGGTTTTTTTGTGAGATGCGATTTGCTCTTGCATGGCGGTTGCATGGTAAGCTTGTGGGTAGAAAATGTCCATACCATCTTATGGTTGATTTGTATACTAGGTTCTTTCATAGTTAAGTTGCTAGGACTATATATCTACATGGCTCGCAGACACCTGGTCGTTTCTCAGCACCTAAACGCCTTCTTGACGATGGACTTTGGCATGAAGCTAGGCGTGGGCCAATCAACATTAGACCCCCTCAGATGTTTAGTGTGGGAGATGATATTCCTGAGTTACTATTAAACAGTGGTGAGAAAGTAAGATCATTCTCGCTATGCAAGTCCCTTTCTCATCATTGAGAAAGGGCAGTGAGGTGGCCTATAAGTTACCCCTACCTCAAGGTGTAAACATTCATCTTGTTTTCCATGTGAGTTAATTGAAACCATAGGCTCTATGAAAATGCCTCGTGGAGTTATCTCCTAAGATGTGATAAGAGAGCTCTTACCACTTAGCCACTTAATTAGGTGAAGTCTACAGGTTTCCAAAATACTATCAAGTTGTTCTAGCAATGCCACATTAGATGTGAAGTGTGATAGTCACAAGACATAGTAATTCATGATCTTGTCAAGAGATGTCGAGGGAAATAATTGCATCCCTTGAGAACGATCGGAAGGAAGGTAAGTCAAGTGAACAAAAGGTAAACAGAAGCCCGGAGGCGACTGATAACCTCCAGCAACTCACTATATTCTCAAAGTGCATTTTTGTGTACCTTGATTGTTGCCCTTAGCACCATATCCCTATCTCTACGAGGCTAAAGTTGCTATGTGCAATCTTGAGAACCTGGATGTGTGGAGTTCTTCAACACTTCAGCTTTGAGCCTTGAACACTTCTTCGACACTTGAGCCTTGTATCGCCTTGGACACTACTTTGAGCTTTGTACCTCGTACCTTGAATATACACTTGAACATGTGAAGGTCTTAGACACTCGAGCTTGGACCTTTGACACTTCAGCACTTGACCTTGGACACTTGATTCTTGTACTTGAGACTTGGACACTTGAACCTTAGATCTTCCTGGACACTTGGAAAGAGTACATAGAAGTGAATTAGTATGGCAGCATGTAAAATGCAAACCAAGTAGTGTTTTTACCATATCTACTATGTTTCAAGCACTGGTTAACTCCAAAGAGGGTGGGGGTTTTTTCACCGAGTTTTGACCCGGCTGGAGTGCGTCTTGTTAATACTTTAGGAGTTCCGAGGACTCCAAAAACACGATTCTAAAGCCCGCTCTAAAGACGGACTCCAGGGACACTCTCAGGAATCATTCCCATGAATCCCAGAACTCCCTGAGTTCCGGTAATTTGGGGAAAGCCATAACTTCCAACTTCAAAGGAGAGAGAGAGGGGAGCACAAGTCCTCCAACATTCAGGACTCTCTTCTTGGCTTATTTGCCCTAAACGTCATCCCGGTCGTCCCCATTAACCTTGATGATCCATATTAAATTTCAGTGAATGTTGTATTGATTTCAAAGTGCCGCATTTGAGGTGCTTGAATGTTTTACAATTGCTCCATTTCTTTATTAATCTCTATACGCATGATTGCATCATTGTTTCCAGTAACAAAGCAGGAAACATATTTACTCTATGAACGGGAACCCACGAATCACTTGGCCCGCATTCTTGGCCTCCTCAAGGTACCCATGTGTAAACGCTGCAAAGAGTAGCTCATCTCTGGGCCTGGGAACATACAGCTCCTGATAGAACGAAGTAGCCAACTCGAAACTATCGCCGTCGTGCTTCTCGATGTTTCCAAAGTCTATGCACCAGAGCTTGGGCAGGGAACCATCCTTGGCACCAGAAGCGACAAATTCGAGGTCTCGGCCATCATACCCGCCGACGAAGTTGATCTTTCCCAGGAATTTGCCCATCTGTCTAGCCCAAAACTTCCTCGCAAGCTCGTGCATCGAGAGGGTAGAATCCACACTTCAGAGTACGTCGACAGTATGCAGTTGGGAAGAAGAAGGCCTCCTCCTCGTCATTGGGGCGCTGAAAGCTGCCGCCCGCGTGTCTTCCAATGTGCGCTGTCCGGGAAGAAACGTTTCTGCAGCTGACTTTCGAGTTCGGACGAGAGAAAGGGGACGAGCTCCATTGCTATGCAGGCACGAACTCGCTGCTTGCTGTCGAGCTTGTTAGTAAAACCCTCTTCCTCGCCAGGAATGAGCGCCTTGCAGCAGTCCTCAGCGCTTGAGAAGAATCCATAGAATTGAGGGACGTGCACCTGGGTTCCGGACGCCAAAATGGCGCCCGATTGCAGCTTCGTCGCCTCCTCTTCAACAATCTCATCGATGTATTTCTCCTGCGCGATCTTAACGACAATGAACTGATCGAGGCGCACGACATCGCCAAAGCTACCGGAAACTTGCCCTGGTTCGTCCATCCTCAGTTTAATTCATTACATCATGAGTATGTAGTAGCTTAGTTTTAAGCCGATCAGATGCTGCCACGTGCAGTCTCAGGATGATCAAAATCTTAAATCATTTTGTGCTCGTTAAATTAAAAAAAGAGAGTGAATATTCTATCGATCAGGCATATTCTAAGAAAAGCATATTCGAGAATATTTACTTTATTTTGTATTTGAGCCGAGTAGGGCAGTGATGGCACCCTTGTTACCTGAACAGAGCGGAGAGCGCAGAGGGAAGCCGACATTGGTTTTGGATGTGGACGAGACGCTGGTGCACGTCGATCCCTTCGTTGACATCGATTGCGACGACGATCCGACACCATTCATGATCAAGAGACCGGGCGTGGACAAGTTTCTGAGGGACATGTTCGAAGCTTATGAGCTCGTGGTGTTCAGCGGCGCGAACAGGGCCTACGTCGACTACATTGTCGACGCATTGGACCCCAGAGGCGACCTAATCGCCTATCGTCTCTACGGCGACGACGTGGATGTAGACGAGGAGGGCAGGAGCTTCAAGGATCTGCGGCAGCTGGGCAGAGACCTCGATAGGGTCGTGTGGCTGGATGATTCCCCCAAGTTATACGAATTCACGCCCAAGAACGGCATCCAGGTTCCAGAGTTCATGGGCGATGAGGACGACAAAGTGCTCCACATTCTCACGCCCCACATGTTCAAGATTGCTAAGTCGAAACAGGTGCAGCGCCCAATTCGCTCGCTCAAGAAGAAAATCCAGAGCTGCAATAATTAGGTTAGCTCAGATTATTAGTGTAATCATCTGAATCCAGGGATTGCAGCTGCTCTCCCTCGATGTTATCTCCATACAACCATGCACAAGCACAAGTGGTTTTGATTCAACAGTTTTCAGTTTGGTCCGTGACTGTGATTAACAAGTCCTTTGGCTTGCTGAAGACGCTCGGCTTGCTCCAGCGTCTTTACGGAGGAGTGCTTGTCTTTTAACGACAATCTTGGTCTTAGCTCGCGTTAAGTTCCAACTCTCAAACAGTTATGCCATGCCCGCGGGAAAGTCCGTGGACATTAAAGAAATGTCCGATTGCGAAAATATGAATTATCGAAATGGGTTTCCCGCTTCTGGGACATCAGACTGGCAAGAACAATGTCACACTTGATGCACGCAATTAGTAGCTTCTCCTGGTTTGTGCTTGCTTGCTCTTTTGGTGCCAAGCTGTGCCTTGCATTAGTCAGCTCTTGCAATTGATGAAATGTTTCTATTGTGAGTGGATACTTGATCAATCTGGGAGTCATGCCAGTCCCATTCCCTTTGTGGACGAGTGTGCTAGAGGTGTTTTATGGCAATGCTACAACGCCGATATGTACGCATGACATTGTATGGTAAGAGCTTAGATGAAACAAGCTTAGTAATTATCTCAGTTTATTATGGGCCCGTTCTCTACTTCCGGTTGGCCCAACCGAATTAGTCAGCAGAAAAGAAAGATGCTGAAATTTCCGTCCACGTGCTGTGAGCATCGTCAAAGCCTTCGCTTGTTCCCTTGCAAGAAACTTTGTATGCATTGCTAGTAACAGCATCCACTTGAAGATGATCTCAAAGTTACATATGTCTGGACATGTAGGAAACAACACCGGCAGCAAAGCATAGCAAACAATTCACTGGATCCAGCAGCAAACTTACTTAGTTGATCACGTGAATAATGACGTCAAATTTTGGACATTTATCGCTGGGGAGTACTCCTGTCCAAAGCGACCGCAGGTGAGTACCAACGTTTGGGCACAAAAACTCATAGACGCGCTCGCCTTAAGTGCGCGAACCCACGAAAATTTGAAATTATAAAAATCAGCGGTGGCCGTCAGATCCGGATAATGGCATCTTGATCGTCGGAGCCAACGCCAATCTCGGTCGTTGACGAAGCATATGCCGCACGTGGTTAGGGCAATCTTTTTTTAGTTTAAGCTGGCTAAACAATTGGCCGGCGGACGTCAGGCGGCAAAATGCAATCCACCTCAATATATGGGACGTGCGCCAAACTTCGAATGTATTCGGATTTATTTTTTTCGTGAACGCCAACGTCCATGGTTGAAAAACTTGGCTTCCGAGAGACCATGCGTCTTCGACCATGGTTGAGCTCGCTCCGTTGATCCATCCATTGACGAGCGAGTGGAGGAGCTCGAAAGCGTTGATTTTTCCACTACTCGTATTCGTATTCTCGTATTGCTATTGGTTGCACCAGCTTTTGCATTGACTTGAGGGGGAATGCAGCTCGATCTTCTCCGGAGGGGTTGCTGTTGTTCTAGTTGAACATCACCATCAGCAAGGAGCAAAGATCAGCGATCATGGAGACGAAGACGCTCGCGATGATATATCCAATACGTCGTGTGGGAAGTTGCAATCTTGCGTGAACACAGAGGACCCCATTTCGCAGATCAACAGTGCTCCTCCACCGACGGGATTTGCACTGTTTACAGCCAGCCTGCTTTTCGCTGGGGTGTGCTTGCGTGCAGCAGCAGCAGCAGCAGCAGCAGGAGGAGGAGGAGGTGTTCCTTGATCATTCGAAAAGTTGGTATTTCAACAAAGGGATTCAAAGATATATTTCTAGTTCAAAAGGGGAGGGAGTTAGTTTCACACAGCACAGGGTGATTCCTTGTGCGAGTCTGAAGATGGACAAGGTCATTTGGTCCAGGATTCCATAGACAGGCAAGGCAGCCAGCCAGCCTTTCTTCTAAAGAGTGCCCCACGTCTATGATCTTCAACATTAGCTATTTGAAATCATCTGTGAGGGAGCCATATTGAGAAAGTTGAGGATGATCTTCCTCATCATATAGTTGTTTCAAAACTTACTTGATATTCGTTCGTAGTGATAGTTTGGATGAATGAGAGAGATCATCACGAGGAGCAGCAGCAGCAGGGGTAGCGGAAGCAGCAGCAGCAGGCGAATGTGGGAGTTTCCAGATGAAGTCCTGGAGCATGTCCTCGTGTTTCTTCAAGCGCCCAAGGATCGCAACGCAGTTTCAATGGTCTGCCGGGGATGGTACAAGGTCGAAAGTGAGAGCCGCAACCACGTTTTCATTGGTAACTGCTACTCGGTTTCACCGGACAAGGTTTGCTCCCGCTTTTGCAACCTCAGAGCAGTGACGCTCAAGGGCAAGCCGCGCTTCGCAGACTTCAACCTTCTACCTCCCAACTGGGGTGCCTATCTCATGCCATGGGTCGTAGCATTCTCTCGGGCACAGATTCTGCTGGAACAACTCCGTCTCAAACGAATGTGCGTCTCGGATGATTGTCTTTCACTCATCGCAACGTCGTTTCCCAACTTCAGATCCATAGTTTTGACGAATTGTGACGGATTCAGCACTGACGGATTGGCATCCATTGCTCGTCACTGCAGGTTTGATTGAATCCCCCCCCAAACCCCCGCATTGTGTATAACGTTGTTTCAGGAACCTGGAGGAGCTCCAGCTTCAAGAGAGTCTGATCGACGATCGGGGCGATGGTTGGCTCAAGGCGTTCCCCGACAACTTCAGCAAGCTTGTTTCACTCAACTTCTCGTGTCTGGAGAGCAGCATCGACTTGGAAGTGCTAGACAGATTGGTCCACAGATGCAGCGGCCTCACAAGTCTGGGCCTGAACAAGAAGGTCTCTTTGAGGAGCTTGCAGAGGCTGGTCCAGCACGCTCCCAACCTCGTTGATCTATGCACCGGCTCGTTCAATCAGGAAATGTCGGGGGAACAGATTCTGCAGCTGAGTGCCACTCTGAGCAGCTCGGGTATCCGTAGTTTATCGGGTATTTGGGAGGCCGAACCGGCGTGCCTGGCCGCCATTCGCGCAGTCTGCCCCAACCTGACGTCCCTGAACCTGAGCTATGCTTCATTAGGAACGGAGGACCTCATCAGCCTGCTGTCGGGCTGTCCGAAGCTGCAACGGCTATGGGTAAGTAGTCGGGCTCATCGGACTCGGGCTCATATTTTGTGCAGCTTCAGGACAACGTGGAGGATACGGGGCTGCGAACCGTGGGTGCAACCTGCAGCGAGCTGAGGGAGCTACGAGTGTTCCCTGCAAATCCAGACGGACCAGGAGTTGTGACAGAGGACGGCCTACTCGCGATAGCCCACGGCTGTCGGCAGCTATCGTCCTTGCTCTACTTCTGCCGGAGCATGACAAACGCCGCCATGATATCCGTCTCCGAGTCGTGGTCCGACTCGCTTATCCGCTTCCGTCTCTGCATCATAATACCTCGGACGCCCGATCACTCGACCGGGGAGCCTCTGGACGAAGGCTTCGGCGCCATCGTCCGGAACTGCACCCGTCTGAAACGTCTGGCCGTATCGGGGCTTCTGACGGACCGAGCTTTCGCGTACATGGGGGAGTTCGGCAAGCAAGTGGAGACGATGTCCGTGGCATTTGCGGCCGATAGTGATCTCGGCATGGAGGCCGTACTCCGAGGTTGTACCAAGCTACGGAAGCTGGAGATACGCGACTGCCCGTTTGGGGACGCAGCGTTACTGTCCGGCATGCAACGCTACGAGTCGTCCATGCGCTTCCTTTGGCTGACGGGCTGCCGGGTCACTGTCATAGGCTGCGACGAGCTCTCCAAACGCATGCCCCGTCTCAACGTCGAGGTTGTCAAGGAGAGCAACGACGACGACTATACCCCCGACAACGTCTACGTCTACCGGACTGTCCTTCCCAGTGCTCGGCCTGATCGTCCACCTAGTGTGATTGGATTGCGAGGTGGTGAATACTTTTTCTACCCGATGCCTCAGCCGGCGGCGGCGGCGGCTCATGCTCAAGAACCGCAGCAGCAGCAGCAGCAGCAGCAACGTGAGAATCTACAGCAAGATGAACAACATTGATCAAACAAGCAAGATGAGGAACAAGATCGACAAAACAAGTCTCACCAAATCTGAGATGCTTTCAACACTAACTCTAGAGATGAGATTCTAGACGGGGACGTCTTCGCTGTTCAGCGTTCCTTGGGATGCTGAGCTCTATTCATTCTTTTGGGGTTTTTTCGCTCTTTTTTGTCTTTTGGTTCCGGGCTGGGATGGGGCCTTTGGTTTCTGCTCCCCCCTCGATGGATCAATATCGCTTCGAGGTGGAAAACAATATATGCATTCTTTGGCCTTACCCTTGTCCTCGTGCATATGCATTCCTGGCTCATCTTGTTTATATGTATGTCATCGCTCACGATGACTCTAAAGACGGTGCTGGCGTCCATTGATATAGGCATTTTGTTTTGTGTTCCCAACGTACCAACTTAGCATCCAATTTGTTTAACCTAACAAGGGTGGCAATTTGTTTGTTTAACACAGCCTCATCACCAGCAGCAGCAATACCACCACCACCGCCACCAAATGGATTCTTTGTTTCTTTCTTGTGTGTGCTTGCTGCTGTGCTACTTACTGCTTGTTGCCTTGTAGTTGTTGTACCTCTGGGGATCTTTGTATTCAATGATTACTCATTGCACCCACTCAAAAGTTGCGTGGATCTCGTCTTCATCTGGCCTGCTGCTGTTGCTGCTGCTGCTGTTGCTGCTCGTCCGCTGCTTGTTGCTCGCTTGGTGGTGAGCTGTATACATAGGATATTTGTATTTCGCGGGTTTTCGCAAAGGTAAGCCTACGTACTATGGGCTGGACTTTTCGTACAGAGAAGGGTCTCTTTTTCTAGAACTACAAGGGACAAAAACCTAGCCAACCGTGGTGTGGTGTTCAAGTAAACAAACCCCTCACCAGATGGGCAAGACGGATGGCACTGTATATTCTATCATATCTCTACCAAAATGTCAAAGGTTTTTGAGGATACCAGTACACGCACGCACACAAAACTCCTTTCTTCAGCAGCAGCAACAGCAACAGCAACAGCAACAGCCTTCAGCTTCGGGAAACATGCCATCGTCATGCTCCCGAGCTGTGGATCTAGACGATGAATCCCCGGGATCTACATGTTAAGTTCTTGACGACGAAGCAACAAGTCTCCTAACTACTAAACTAAAAGTGGATGCCAATGACAAATGCTGCAGACCTGCCTTGAAGAGGTGGTGCTTCTAGTGTGAATATTTGGAGCTTTCAAAGGTAGTACTTTGGTCATAGAAGACAAGATCACATCATGTTTGCATGCAGGCACAGGCACAGGGCTAACACAAGTCGTGTCTCTAGTCGTCCGCTTTACGCACAGGGAGTGCTCCTCTTTTATACGCTTTGAGCTTCGCTTTTTCAAAAAACAGTTCGCCTTCGATTCAAAGACAAAAACATAGAGTCCAGCCAGCCCAAGACAGCTTTCACTCACAAGTAGTACTTGTACCAGTAATACTCATCTACTAATCTTAAGCTAAGCAGCAAAGCCATCTTTGCCTAGCTAAGCAAAGATGGAACATTTACTCGACTGTCGGTCCGGTTTTTACAGTCTCTGAGCAGTCAAAAGTTGGACCGAAAAGAGCAGCAAATGCTTGGCTCCATCCATGGCAGGGACTACAAATGCACCCTGGGCATTTGTGGCAAAATGCACACAATGGATCCAAAAAAGCAAAAAGCGTCATTGTTTTGCTTTGTTTCCCCACAAAACGCATGCCTCGGAGAATCAGGTGGGGGCAAAGCACGTTGGCTCACAGAGTTTGACCGGAAAAAGTGGGCCACAAGCACTGTCGTAGCAATGGTTTGTGACAATGCTCACTACTTCTCTACACTAGACTACCACAACATGTGCTACTAGTGTCCTTGCATATGTGGGGTTGGGTTGGGGAAGCAAGGGGAATCCCTGCAACATTGAATGAGAGCCCTGAGGAAGACTGAGGAAGGAAGGTGGTGTGCTGCTGCATTCCTGCATGCCTTGCTCTCTCTCAGCCTGTCAAGTCCCACCTTCTGCAAAATGCCAATGCCAAAATGCCAACTGGTTGCACTGCCCTCATTCATCATCAGGATATAGTAGCATTTAACAATAGCCCTGGGGTTGCTGCTGCAGCTGCTGCTACTACTGCTGGCCACTGTTTGTCTGAGGCTGAGGCTGAGGCTGAGCCCCCTCTCTAGATGGAGTGTGTGAGTTTTTGTGTCAGCTAGGCATGCTTATTTATTCCCTCACTTTTTCCTGGAAAACAGCATGAGCCTTGAGAAAAACTTATAGGGAAAAAACAGCTGCAGCAATGCCTCTTCACTTTTCAACTGGTACAAAAAAACCATGAGCAGGATACTAGTACAATCACCATTGCTTTTAGATTACAAGATGCTCACTCTTTTTTGCAAAAGAAAAACATAAGCAAATGAGGATATACTTGAAGATGGACAAAGAATGCCAGCCTTGAGCAGCTTTCCAAAGTCATGTGGCTTCTCTACTTGAATGCCCCACCCCTTTGGGCTTTCCTTCCTTGCATGGGATGATGAAATGATACCAAATAATGAGCACGTCAGTCGAGTAGTCCTCGGCTTGGAGCCTCTCATATACAAGTCACAGTCGTAAGAATGTGTTGTGTCCAGACAAACACCGCCCCACCACCACCACCAGTAGCCTGGAAAGTCTGCCACCCCGAACAATTCAAAAAGTCCCCACAAGAAAAGAAAGGGAAATCTATATAGAAGGCAATAGATATAACTCCCCGTTTCTATCCTTGTCACAAAATGCATTGCAGGGTCCCCCATCTTTAAATTACACATTTGCAAGCAAGGAAGTTCCAAGCTAGAGGACGATAACACGATGATGTTAACTTAATCTGTGTCTGAAAAATACCATACAAAATTGAGCAAAACTGCTACGAAACAACACCGGATGTCGTCGTCGTTGTTTTGCCAGGGTGGTCACGCTGGTCTGCACAACGACATACATGAGCAACAAAGGAAAAGGGCCAAAAGCACCACACTCACAGTCACAGTAGGTCTAACACCAACAGCAACGCCCGTCTCTTCCTTCAGCCGAATGCGGCGGAGGTTGCCAGTGAGGAACACACACGCGCATTGATTTGGGTCGCTGCTTTTGGCTCCAGTCTCCATCCAAGGCGTGGCTAGCTCCCTACTATATACACTCGGGCCAGATCGAGTCAACCACGCCTACCATACGATCTATGTCTCAGATTGGAACACCCTCGACTTCCCACGCAATCTAGTTAGATGCCTGATGTGTACCTGAACCACTTGCGAGCAACTTGCGTATTCTTGAGGTTGAAGTCATATCTAGGTTTACTATCTATTGTACGTATTTCATCAAGGTCCATGTGACCGATGGTTTGGACGTATACACTAGTGCTGCTGGTAGTTCGCGAGCCACACTATGTCGACGACTACCAACCCTCACGTAGGTTATTGTTTTCCAGTGCTCTTGCTTACATCTTCTTCTAGATTGTCCCTGCTGAATGCAAGTTGCATGTTTAAGAAATATATAGTAGGTGTTAGAAACCTGTAACGATGGTGGCGATTGAAGGCCTGAAATATGTGGCAATGTGTCCTTTGCACTTTGGAAACACCTGAAATGAACATAGTTAACAGGCCGTACTGGAAAAGACCGAGCTTGCCCGTACGATTTATATATCATCGCCAAAAGATGCAACGATAGCTATCTATCCTCACAGGGACGGATCTGCAAAAGTCTTGGAGGAATCGCTCGCTTTTGCAAGGCAGCCTTTGTGAAATCTACAAATTGATTTGTGTGCCAGACTACCTGTGTTGAGCTACGGCACGCCAAAGTGACCAACTAGAACTTCGAGGATGCGCTGGAAAAGAGACGCAAACCACGGCCATTTAGTTCCATTCAGTTTAAAGCATCCTGATCCTGTATCCAAGGAAGTTTGTTCATGTGCTACGAAGGAGGTATATTTTATAAGCATGCATTATGCTTAACTGCTTATACTACTGCTTTGCATGAAAAACCATTCATTTATTTTGTTCTCAAAACTTGTTAATAACCACTGTGTATATACGTCTGTACTACAAAAATCAAGTATAATCAATCGTATGACCGGTTGTACCTTGCTCACAACTCTCCAGCAGCTATACCGTGTTTCAAGAGGTAGCTTTTGGCTTCAATTATATCCTGAACATAAAGCAATATATGAGGACACTTTGAAAACTTGATGAGAATTATACCTGTTGAAGCAGAACTGCCTCTTTTGGGCACAGCGGGAACACCAAAATCCCGTAACAGACCATTGCAACTCCGTACAAGCCCAATGCTATCACAGCATAGATCGGAAGCTGGAAAATATATGGTCAAGACGACACTAGAAACTCGAGCACTTACATATGGGATGTGCCTTGAGTACTGATCAGGTAGATCAGATGCTTGCAACAGCAGGGTAATCCAGATCGCCAGCAAGAGCGTCGCGAGAGCGCCCAACTTCCATACTTGCTTCATTCTTTCTGAAGAACCCTAATTAGGGCTTTGCTTTACCAAACTCTTAACAAATATTTTGTATTTTATGTATCGTTATCCCATTTGCATACAAATAGCCCGGAGTCCATATGGATCGTTGTCGAAGTGCTTGTTGATAGAAGGCTTCCCTTGTCTCCGTGTTTCCCACATCCATATGAACGTTGTGAGCATCACCACAAGTTGGGGTTTGTTCTCTTGAAATGGTAGAGGTCCCATACACCATGACATTAGGTTAGCAAACACTCTTTTCCTACCTCATATATCTGTAAAACTTAGCTAAAGGCTCAACTTGAATATAATTTATTTTACCTTTTAAATAATTACTTAAAAATATATCACCATGTTCTCGTCCACATGCATATACACACGCTTTACTATAAAGTATTTGTGTTAACAACAAAAATATATTTTGAAATTTTTAATTTTAACTCCCTAGGGTTCTAAAATCTGGGTTTAGGGTTCTTGAGGGGAAAATGGAGGAAGAGAATTCGCGACTTCGGGAGCGAATTGCGTCCCTTGAGAAGCAGCTGAACGATAACTCTTGTCAATGTGATTCACTGAAGTACGTGAGCCATGGATTGAACGGCCACCAAATCGAACGCTACAGTAGGCAACTCCTTGTTCCATCATTTGGTATCAAAGGTATTTTTTCAGCATTATACACATGTTTAGTATATGCTTTGCACATTTAAATAACTCATGCATAGATAGTACTTCTAAAGAATGTTAAGTCTGAATCATGTGTCACAGTAAAATACGTTTGAATGAATATACAAATGTTTGAAACGTTTTCGTTTTAGGCCAGGAGAAGCTACTGCAATCGTCTGTACTTGTGATTGGTTGTGGAGGCTTGGGCTCTTCGGCAGCGTTATACCTTGCTGCAGCCGGTGTTGGTAAGCGGATCCATACTTCCATCGCATTTCCATTACATTAATTTGCAGGATTTCTGGGACTTGTTGATCGCGATAGCGTAGAGCTCAGCAATCTCCATCGCCAGGTTCTTTAAAGGACTCCCTTTTCGTTGGTCTAAATCTTTTTGTGTGGTGCCAATGCAGATCATTCATACCGAGAAAACCATTGGCATGTCCAAAGTCAAGTCCGCTTCGGCAGCCTGTAAAGCGTAAGTATTTCTTTCATTTATTTCGTGTGAATTTCTCATGGGCTGTGCAATTGCAGAATAAATAGCTCTCTCACAATTCTGGAGTACCTTGAAGGCTTCAATGCGTCTAATGCATTGGACATTGTGACCAAGTAACTATCAGCGTCCACGTTATTGATGTGTTCAACAGTGTTGGATTTCAGGTTTGATGTTGTATTGGACGCGACCGACAATCTTCCCACTCGGTACCTCATCAGCGATGCTTGCGTCGTTGCAGGGAAGGTACGATTTTTAGGGTTTTGGACCTCACATGTGCTTTTCTAATAGTTATGATCCTGCAGCCTCTTGTTTCTGGAGCTGCACTGGGCATGGATGGTCAGGTATGTTAAGCTTCGGTGTCAATGAAAACTGATGGTATTTTCATGCAGATAACTGTGTTTAATCACAAAAATGGACCATGCTACCGGTGTTTATTCCCGGTACCACCACCGCGAGACGCTTGTCAACGTTGCTCCGACAGTGGCGTGCTCGGTGTTGGTAAGGGATTAGGTTTAAGGTTACGGTTTTAGGGTTTACTTAGGGTTTAATGTTTCGTGCAGTTCCGGGGATTATTGGATCTCTTGAAGCTCTTGAAGCCATCAAGGTTGCATCCGGAGTTGGAGAGCCCTTGAGTGGTCGCATGCTTTTCTTCGACTCGCTTTCTACCCGGTTTCAAGCGGTATTTATTTCAATTATGTGTTTTGTTTTCTGAATGTTTCCCGTTTTCTAGGTGAAACTCAGAGGCAAGAGTTTGAGCTGCATTGCGTGCGGGGAAAAGCCACAGATTAAAGCCGCCAACTTTGAGGAGATGAACTATGAGGAGTTCACTGGAGTGCCAATGACGGACGCGGTAGTCACTTGTAGGTTTTGGTTCGCCGCTTGAAGTTGGTCTTTTGCAGGCACCGATTCGGAAGCAAATAGTCTCATTGTCGGACTCCATATCGTGCGTAGAGCTGAAGGAGAAGATAGACAAGGGAGAACCCCATGCCCTCCTGGACGTAAGGGACAAGCACCAATTCGAGATCAGTGCACTGCCGGAGTCGGTGAATCTGCCATTTTCGCAGCTAGACAAAAGTCTGGAGGAAGTCCGGGATCTCCTTGGGGACGGCGACACCGAAAAACCGCTCTATGTCATTTGTCGAAGGGGCAACGCATCCCAGGAATCCGTGCAACTCCTCAGACGCTCCGGCCTGAAAGCCGTGGACGTCACGGGCGGTTTGGAATCTTGGGCCAAGGAAGTGGACGCTGGCTTCCCGCTGTACTGATGCAAGTGGACGCTGGCGTTCAGTGTTTTTTGAATGTAGAAATGCGCGCGACGCATATTCCCATATATTTTGATTCTCCGCGTAAGGAAATGATTCCGTGTTTGACCTAACTAGACCCCTGTATATACCTTATATCCCACGGCAAAGGAATAGGGCTTTGAATTAGAATGAGCTACTACGATCAGAAGCCCCCAGTGGGAGCGCCTCCCGCACAAGGATATCCGCCCCAAGGTATGTAAAATTCGTGCAATTTTCGTAGGATCTGGTTGCTCAATTTTGATTTCAAGGATACGAAGGTTACCCACCACAGGGTTATCCTCCACAGGGCTACCCTCAGCAGCAGCAGGGGTACCCTCCCATGGGTTACCCCCAGCAGCAAGGGATGTACCAGCAGCAGCCTCCTCCCCAGCAGTACCAGCAGCACCAGGGTAATAAGGACGTTGGATTCATGGAAGGATGGTGAGTTGTTGGCAGTTTTTGGGGCCAATTCTGAGGTTTTTTTTTGTGTTGCAGCCTTGCAGCGTTGTGCTGCTGTTGCTTGCTTGAGGCCTGCTTTTGATTGATCT
The DNA here is from genome assembly GCA_001021135.1 of Selaginella kraussiana. NCBI lineage: Eukaryota > Viridiplantae > Streptophyta > Lycopodiopsida > Selaginellales > Selaginellaceae > Selaginella > Selaginella kraussiana. The sequence goes on from LDJE01097123.1 coordinate 14,776, forward strand.
GTTCAATTTGACAATGAATACAAGTTTGGTGAAATTAAGACTAAAATAGCTACGTGCTGCTTATGGTTTTAAAATCTACGTTCGCTCGTGTTGGTGAAATTAAAAGTAAAATAGCTACATGGTTGTAGGATTCAAAACAACGTTTGGATGTTTACTGTCTAGTCTAGTTCGTTTGAGACTT
>LDJE01097192.1:0-11312 GCA_001021135.1 Selaginella kraussiana
AGGACCGCCGTACACGTACCAGCGGTGCGTGAGACGAAGCTGTGCTTTCGTCCATTAGCTCTTATCCTTCCGATAAGGACGTTGGTTCTTCATTCTTTCGTTTTCAATGACACTTCACCGTGGTCCGGAACCTTGCTCATCCGACACCAACTTGAGGGCCCTCATTTCAGCTGGAACATAGAAATCCAACCCGAAAAATAGGAGCTGGCGACGAATGCTCATTTAAGGGTTGCAATGTCCAGTTAGACATAGATTTGGAGACCACATTTCAGTGCATGCGGGCTGTGGGGAACCATTTAGTAGTGTAGACCCACTTCAACAACACAAGGACCTCAACCGCAAGAGCCTGCTTTTTTTTATTATGATTACCGGTGGTGTTACCGTGGTACACCGCCAACTTTAAATGCAGTGTCCAGTGGATTGAAAACCATGGTTAAGGAGACTGGTGATCAGTAAAACTTGCTCACCAAAAGGCCAGATGGAAATGCAGAGGAGCCTTGGAAAGTGGGGGGAATCTCCCGATCGATCAACTAATGCATTGATTTCTACTCAGGGAGCTTCTTAACCCCCGGTTTTGCGCTTCCAACTGTGCGTGCACTCAAATTTCGCCCTCATGTGAGAGTACCATTTTGATGATCCATGGATCCCGAGGGCACTTTTCATTTGAGCATCACCTTGGGAAAATGAGTTCTTCCTGGGAGTGGAGCAGGTCTAGAGTGGATTCAATGGTTTGGCTTGTTGCTTTGTTGTTTGTATCTCTGAGTTTTGCTGTCTGGACTCGGGCTCGGGCTCGCCGGAAGCTCCCGCCGGGCCCGAGCCCATGGCCCGTGCTTGGCAACCTCCCACAGATTGCAAGGAACAAGTTTCCCTACAAGGTTATGATGGAGCTCACGAAGAAACATGGTCCCATTGTGTTCCTCCAACTTGGAGCCGTCCCGACGGTGGTAGTCGACTCCCCGGCGATTGCGAGGGACATTCTCATGAAGCAGGACCATCTGTTTGCGTCGCGCCCCCAGAGCATCGCATGCCAGCACTTCACGTACAATGGCAGCGACATCGCCTTCGCGCCATACGGATCTCACTGGCGCGCCATGCGGAAGCTCGCCAGTCTGAAGCTGCTCTCCCCCAGGAAGCTCGCACAGTTCCGCCGCGACCGGTCGATCGAGTTCGACGAGCTCGTCGCGTCCGTTCTCGCCGACTCGGTCCCGGTATCGGACTCGGGCTGCGTCTCGGACTCTGCCGCCGTCGTTTCCCTCAGGGACAAGTTCGCCACACTGTCTTGCAGCAATCTGACGCGAATGCTGCTCGGAAAGCGCTACTTTGGGCCTGAAGGAGCCGGTCCTCGCGACGCTGCCGAGCACAAGAAGATGATCTACGATGGCTTTGCGCTCGTCAATGCCTTCAACGTTGCAGACTATCTCCCGTTCCTCCGCTGGCTGGATCTTCAGGGCCATGAGCGGGCGATGCGCTCGATCATGAAGCGGACGGATGAAGTCTACGATCAGATCATCGAAGAGCATCGATCTAAGCGCACGCATGCTTGCGAGGACGACGAATCCGGCGATTTTGTGGATGTTCTCATGTGCTCGCCTGGAATCAACGGCGATAAGCGCCTCTCGGACACCACAATCAAGGCGATCATCGTCGTAAGTCTCAGATTTCGTGTTCTTGAGCTCTGTTTTCCGTGTTCTTGACCTCATTTTATGCGTTCTTGTTGTTTTTCGTGTTCTTGACCACTGTTGGGCCTGAATTTCGACATTTCTGGCTTAGATTTGTGCATGTTTGTCCCAAATGCATTTGGTTTCCTCTGGAATGCGAGAACAGGCATTGAATTCTGGCCTGCCTCCTGCAAGCGCCATCAATGCGACGAGCAGACCGCATTCCCGCATCTTTTCAAATTCAAATTTAAGAACTCAAATTTTCGCGGAAATTTTCAGGACATGCTCTCTGCGGGGACGGACACATCCTCCGTGACGAGCGAATGGGCAATGGCAGAGCTGGTCCGGCATCCAGAAGAGCTTCGCAAGGTGCGTGAAGAGATCGACCTAGTCGTGGGCAGGGATCGGAAGGTCGAAGAGTCGGACCTTCCGAAGCTGCGATCGCTCAAGGCGGCGGTGAAGGAGACGTTTCGCATGCACCCGGTGGGCGCATTCCTCATCCCACATTTCTCGACGGAGGACGCCCAGGTCGCAGGCTACCACATCCCAAAGGGCACCAGGATCCTGATTAACAACTACTCCTTGGGGCGCAGCGAAGCCACTTGGGGCAGCGACGCGAACGAGTTTAAGCCCAGTCGATTCTGGGATGACGAGCACTTAGAGCTCGCAGATTCCGAGTGCAGGATCGTGCCCTTTGGAGCTGGAAGGCGGAGCTGCCCTGGAGCTGCGCTTGGGGCGTGCATGGTCCTCATGGGTATCGCTAGGTTGATCCACAGCTTCGACTGGTCGCCCCTTGGTGAATTGAAGCCCCATGAGATTGACGTCCAGGAGCTCGAGGGGTTTACCGTGATGAAGTATCCGCTGCAGCTGGTTGCCACACCGCGGCTGGCGCCTGCATTGTACGCTGTGGAGGAGCATTGAACGATTGGAAAAATGGGACTTTTAGGGCTCTTGCTGGATTTATAGGGTTCTTAGGGTTCTTGGCGATTTTTTAGGGTTCTTGAGGTGGTGCATTTTCTGTGGTCGATATCTCATGGCGGTGGCGATGGTGGCAGCGAGCCGATCGCGGTTCTGCAGTGCCACCCCGTTGGTTTCCGTTGCTGCCGTTGCCGCATTTCGTGGAGAATCGCGACTGCGCAGGACATTCCCGCCGAATTTGCTGCTGCAGCAGCAGCATCAGCATAGGCGGCGATTGAACGTCCTAGCAGCAGCAAGGAAGCTCTTCACTGAACTCCGCAAAATGAAGGCCGACGAAGACGACGGCGACGGTAAGCGTCGGGATTTCTTAGCCATTTTGGTCATTTTGATGCCCATTGTGGTTGTTTACATGGAATGAAGTACTTCAATTGATTGAAAGATTGTGATGTCCTGGGAATTCCCATAGAATGCTTTCTTCACCATCTCTGGCTGATTGATCGTGAATTCATGGAAAGAAGTTGACGCTTCATGGAAGTGTGTTCTTGAGGGGCATTCAAGGCCGGCCCTTTTATTTTAGTCTTTTGCAACCTTTGCACCGAAAATTCATGTGTTCGTGTGTGTGTGGGGTGTCGATCGACTGACGACGTTATTTATTTTACAGCTGGTCCTGTGGCATTTGAATCCCCTTTAGGCATCGTCCTTTACCCGGACCCAAGGCTGCGAGCCCGCAACATTCGCATCAACGCTTTCGACCAAATGCTTCAAAAGCTTGTGGCCGAGATGCTGGAATTGATGTATAGGTACGCTCTTTACATGCAAAATGTGCCTCCGGAGGTTGGTACTATCATGGTTGATGGTTGGTTGACTGACTTTAATTGGTTGGTTTGACGCGTGCATAGTTTGGTCAATGATTGCTCGATGGTTAGTTACAACATCATTAGGTTAGGGTTAACCTTTTTAGGGTTTGTCTATGGTCAATGTGGTCAGCTGTGGAACCATTGGTCAATGTGGTCAGTTGTTTGGTCGATGATTGATGTTGATGGTGGTTGATGTTGCTCATTAGGTTTGGATTAACCTCTTTAGGGTTTGACTAAGTCAACCTCGGTCAACGTAGTCAGTTGTGAATCCTGATCGTTCTTGCTTAATGTTTAACATAGTGGTTAGTCATGGTCTGTTCACAGATGTATATAGTTGATACAATTGTATTGATCCCTTGCGTTTTATGAACCTTATATACAGGACTGACGGTGTCGGACTATCGGCTCCTCAAGTCGGAGTGAACGTCCGACTCATGGTGTTCAATCCGGCAGGCGAGAAAGGCAAGGGCCAGGAGTACATCTTCGTGAATCCAAAGATCACGAAGTATAGCAAGGAACGGGACATCGAAAAAGAGGGCTGCTTGTCGTTCTACAGCATTGAAGCCGATGTTGAGGTAGATCGACTTGTTTTCTTGAGACTCGCATTTAATCACACGACTTGGTGCAGCGATCAACGTCAATAAGAATTGACGCCCAGGACATCAATGGCAAGAGGTTCGGGACGACTTTCAGAGGTTGGACAGCTCGCATCTTCCAACACGAGTACGATCATTTGGAGGTAGATCGGGGATCTCTCGTCGTTGCTGATACCATCGTGGTTTTGCCTTTTCAGTCCGTGCTTTACTTCGAGAGGATGTCACCGGCGGCACTGAGTACCATCGAGAAGGACCTTCTGGTAAGTTACTACGGTATCCGTAGTGCTGCACTGGTGGTACCATAGGTGTCACCATTGGTTTGTTCAATTTTTCTCACTGTTTACTATCGTGGTACCGTTGCTGACACTGTTGGCGTACCATGAGTGGGGACGTTACCGTGGTTACTGACTTGCATTTTTTAATGCAGAAAATGGAAAAAGATTACGAGGAAAAAACCGGGTTACCGACGCCAGAGACGATCAAACGCAACGTAGTAACTACTGCGTAGTTGACCCATCGTACACGTTATTAATATTATTATACGTAAGTACTGTTTTCGATTCCTGTACGATGATTAACTTATCTGGAAAAGCAGGAATTAGGGCACATGGAAACAACGCTGTATAGAAGTGCAAGCTGAGAGTCTGCGTTGCTGCTGCTCGTATTCCGCTCTTGTGGAACGTACAAGGTAGGTATTTCTCGACCATTTTCGTTTTCGTATATACAACCTGCATTGTACGTTACAACAGATAAATGCCTCAGGCGAGGATGGAGCACCCGGCACTTCCATTGAACTATTACTGCCGTAGCGCTCGGCTGTGCCTCAAGAAAGCGGATTTCTCAAGAAAAGCTGAACTTTTCGCAGATGAGCGTCTACATTTGAAGAAATTCGTGACGCTGGTGCTGGGTACGATCCCTAGTCACCCAAATTACAATATCCACAGAGGCGAGCCCAATATCACAGAGCTTCAGATCATGCTCGTCGGGGTTGAGAACAGGATCAAAGACTTTGAGGGTGAGTTCCAGAGAAGACCTAGGAAGATCGTGACTTCGAAAACGGCAAAACCAGCAAAATCGGCAGCTTCGACGACTAGGGCGGCGTCTATGAAATCGAGAGTTGGAGGGCAAGTTCAAGTTGAACAAGTGCCCAGAAAATCTAAGAAAACTGTGAAGAAGAAGGCGAAGAAGCGGCCTGCTTGGGATTCCGACTCGAGGATTGGGGTTGCAGAGACTGGGGTGTGCAAATGCTGTGGTCGATCGTCGCCGAGTCTTCTCAGGAGGGCTTTTGAGACGAGGAGGAGCACCAGCCCGCCGGTTGCGAGGAGGTTGACGCCGGAGGATCGGAGGAGCCTGTCTGCGAGTCCGAGGAAGTTAACCTCACCAGGTTAGCGTTTTTACGTGGTTTTTCGTGGCTTTTGAGGTTGAGGGTAGCTAAAAGTTGGTTTTTCTTGATGCTGCAGCTCAGAAGTTCTTGGAATCGGTTTGTGCGAGCTGCCGGGACAATGACACCGATAGCAGCTATTGGAGTCCGGATCGGACCGGGGATCTGCTTCCGAGACGGACTGTTTCGTCGTCCCGGCGGCCAAGGGAGTCGTCCGGCAGCCCGATCTCTCGGGCCTTGGCACCGCTCGAGGAGGAGCATGTCAATCTTCAGGCGCTCGTGCTCGAGCTCAAGGGGTCGTTTGAGGCGTTCAAGCTGCGATTTGAGGAGGAAGGTCGGCTGTGGCGTGGAAGAACGGATGCCCTAGAGAAGGACGTGAAGTATTGGAAGCGTGACACTGAAAGGGATCTCAATGCCATCAGGAAGAGCATTCAGGATGAGGTGAAGAAAAACTTGGAGGAGCTGACGAAGGATCTGGCGGCGGCTGAGGATTTGTGGGCGTTGAACGAGGCGCAAAAGAAGGAGCGGCTGGACAACGAGATGTATCGATCGTCGGCGGAGCTTGAAGAGTTCAAGGAAAAGATCAATTTTTCGTTCTTGGAGGCGAAAGCGTTGCTCGTGAGGACTGTCGATGAGAAGATCGCGAGCTGCATGGGGAATGTCAAGTCGGGGTTGAAGAGCGACTTCGACATTATCGAGATGGGGTTGTCGAGGGATGTTGATGAACTGCGGCGGGAACTCACTGCCAAGTGTGAGTCGTTCTTGACGGAGGTTGAGCTCGCGGAATTGGGCGGAAAACAGAGGATTGAGAGCATTGCGAAGGAGGCGCTGGAGAAATTTCTACCCCAGAAGGTGGAGAATTTGGTTGCGAAAGAGAAGACGCTGGCGGACATGAAGGAGGCGCTTTGCCTCTTGTGGAAGGAGGTGGAGTCTCTCACGAAGCAGCGGAAGGAGGAGAGGAGCAGCGGCGGCGGCGGCGGCAATGAGGACGGGGAACGATCGTTGAGCTTGAGGATTAGCTATGAGTCGGCGGCGGAGGAGCAGCCGAGGACGACGAGGCGGAGTTTGGAGACGGCCGAGGTGAGACGGGGTCTGTTACGGCAGGCCGTGGAGAGGATGCAACCCGAGAACGAGACCGGTACGTCCACCGAGGTGAATGGGCCGGACGTCAAGGAGGAGCTCCGGGCGTTGTGGTCCGAGGTGGAGTCGTTGTCGAAGGGAAAAAAAGACGCCCATGTGAAGGATGAGCTCCGAGCTCTGTGGTCCGAGGTGGAGTCCCTCTCGAGGGAGAAGAATCGGGGTAGGGAAGGTGTGGAGGTCGAGGACAAGGACAAGGGACACATGAAGAAGCAGCTCCAGTTTGTGAGGAAGGAAGCCATGCAGGCTAGGGTTGATGCTGAGGACGTGAGGAAGGATTGTAGCTCATTGCGGCAGAATGTGGAGGTGTTGGAGCACAAGCTTTGCCATTTGGATGCATTCCCCAATGGGTTGTGTGATCTTGACGAGATGAGGAGCAGGATGGAGGCGGCGATGGCGGTGATTTCCAAGGAGAAGGAGCTCGCTGTGATCGCCGCCTCGGAGGCGGCGGAGGCGTCCTCCAAGGCGAGGAAACTCGTTGAGGAGATCATGGAGGATGTTATCGGGTCGGAGAAGGTGAAGGCGAGAAGGCAAAGTTTTGAGTTTCAGAAGTCGCTTGCCCAAGAGAAGGACATTGTTGCGGAGACGGCCGGGGCGTTGCTGTCCGAGGTGAAGCAGAAATCTTTGCACTTGCAAGAGAGTTTGGAGCAGGATATCTACAAGGTGAAAGATTCATTTGCAAGTGAAGTGCGAAAGATGAGCTTCGACCTAAGCCAGGAGAAGGCCTGTGCTGTGGCAGCCGCTTCCGAAGTGATGAACAAGACGCAGGAGTTCCACCGTAACCTGAGGGATGCGTTCCAGGAGCTCGAGAGGGAGCGCGACGCCGCGACGATGGCGGCGTCCGAGATCACTGCGTTAGCCGAGCGGGCCGAGGGTTTGCTCGACAAGATGACCAAGTGTAAGTCGGACAAGAGCCTCGGACTCAAGGAGGCGATGTTGCGGGTGGAGACCGAGCTCGACTTCCAGGGGCGCGAGGAGCTCCTTGTGAGAAACTTGACGATTCTGGAGGCCCGTGTGAAGGAGACGTCGACCGAGCAGGTGGCTATGAAGGAGCGGCTGTCCGAGACGGGCAAGCGAGTCCGGAAATTGGAGGCAGCGCAGTCTACCGTCGTCCGTTCGCTTGATGAAGTTCGGGCTGCGACTACCGGGCTCGAGAAGTCGGCGGCGCTTCTGGTGCCGCAGTTGGAGGAAGCCGCCGGTACGTTGAAGGACGTCGATAATCGGGTTTGCGCACTCGAGAATCCGCACACTCATCGGAAGAAGCGAAATGCGACCGTGCCGATGTTTCAGAAGGCCCTCGACGGTGCTGCGGTTGCGCTCGATACCAAGATCATCATGTTGGAGAAGCGGATCGATCATGTAGCTTCGACGTCGTATACAAACATCAGGTACGTACAAACGTTGAGTCTACACTAACCAGCCTCTATAGTTTTTAAAAACCAGTTTAACTATAGTTTAAGTATTCTTAACTCTGTGGTTTATGCTTCAGCGTCTTGGATGGTAAAGTAGAGAAGTTGAGCATTGGAGTACAAACTGCACTCGACGGTATGACGGCGACGGAGAACAAGTGCAGCACGCTAGGGGAGGAAGTTGTCAAAGTATTCAGGACGATTCTCGCTGCTCGTGCGGAGGCGAAGACGAACAGCAACACCGGAAGCAAGTCCGGCTCGAACGCCATCGTCAACAATTCTCGGACTCGAGGTCGGTTCAATGGTAGCAACAACAGCTCGCTGGTCGGACATCCGGCGACGAAGTGCATATGTTGCAGCGGTGCCAATCGGTGGATTTCTCCATATCAATGGAACGAGCACGCCAGGAACTGCCCTCACGCCGAGAAGAAGGAAGTCCGGAAGATCAACTTGCGGCTCAACTCCGAGGGCTGCGCCATCAGAAGCGAGTCCCCATTGCAATGTACCATTCGGCGGTCTCAATCGCCGCCAAAGCCGCCGCCGTCGCCGCTGAAGCAGAACCAAGTCATGGGGTTGCTCCTCGACGCTCTCACGGACGAGAAATCCAAGCAGCAGCAACGAGAGACTACTACTACGCCGACGGTAGCCGGAGGTGAGGATACCATGGTAACCACGGTATCACCGTCCGTCGAGGACGTCTCGGTACCGTCGAGTGGTGCGTCTCCCGAGACGCGACACACTAACGTCAGGCTCGAGACCGGCGGTCGGATCCGACTGAACTTGAGACGACATTGAACGTGAGAAAAAGTCAGCCTTTTGAGTTATATAAAGTCCAACGAAGACGACGAGAATGAGGATCGACGACGACCTACCATGGCCGGCGAGTCCTTCGTAGCCGCGCATTACAACATTGGCTTCTTCGATTATCTCTTGCGGCCATGGGAGATGATCCGAGTTCGAGTTTTCCGTCCCGACGAGGAGTCCGCCGAGCTCGAGCTCGACTGGCGAGCTCGGACATCGCTCCTCGTGCTGAGATTTGTGAGATTCACGGCTCACCCAATGAAGAAAATGGGAACATTCATGGAGCGAGCCTGCAACTTGGTCATCGCCAACAATGGGGTTCTCAAGACCGTCTATCGGCTTGCTGTCAAGTCACCAGGTTTTTATTTTTTTTGGGGGGGATTTTTTTTTTCCATTTTGTGTAAATGCATTTGTGCATTTTTAACGTGATTATTTTGACTCAGATCTTGTTACTTTCTCCGAGGACTCGGCTGATTATCTATCTCTCGTTGGTCTAATGGACCGTAGAACAACGCTTTTGAGGGCACCCAGGATCAACTTTCCTCATGCAACACCGGATTCGAAAGCGGTCGCTGATGTCTGTGCTATGGCTTCCAAACTCGCCTACGAAAATCCCGCTGTTATTAAGAAAATTGTCACCGAAATATGGCAGGTAACTCTACTCTTTTTCAAAGAAAAACCAGAAAAAACTCTGATTTACAGATGCATTTCATTGAGTCTTATAACTGCTGGAATGGTGAGCATTCTTTTGATATATTTATTTTCATAATAATTGTGTTTTTTTTTGCAGAATATCAGAGGAGACACTCCACTCAAGCCTTCCTATTCGCAGACCGTGAGTACGATGCCCAAGCATTGGTACTCGCATTTCGAGGAACCGAGGCGTTTAACGGATACGACTGGTGTACGGACTTCGACTTCTCGTGGTACAGACTTGCTCAACTCGGCCGTGTTCATCTCGGATTCCTCGAAGCACTCGGACTCGGTGATAGGAAGGACATGAACACGTTCGAGAGGATGAAGGTCAACATATACGAGAACTCGAGGACGCCAACGCCGTTTCCAAAGAGCCCGACATCGGGACTGCCAAACTTCGTGGTACAAACCGAGCCGCTGGCGTACGATTGCATCAGCCAGAAGCTCATCTCGGTGCTGCGGATGAACAAAAACGCGAAGCTTTATATCACGGGCCACAGTCTCGGCGGCGCATTGGCGGCGCTCTTCACGGGAATGCTCTTTTACAAGCGGGAGGAAAATCGGCTATCCTATGATCACATCGAGGACGAAGTCACGAAAAGATTGGTGGCGGTTTACACTTTCGGCCAGCCACGGGTTGGAGATGAGGAATTCGGTGCGTTTATGGATAGAAATCTTAACTTTCCCGAGAACAGATACTTCAGGGTCGTCTACAACAGCGACATAGTTCCGAGAGTCCCGTTTGATCATCCATTGATTGGTTTCAAGCATTTTGGGCATTGTTTCTACTTCAATTGTCTTCACAGGCTTCAGGTTGAAACTATGGTTTTTAATAATTGCACTTGTAATTAAGGGGGGGTTTGTTTTCAGGTTTTGAGTGATCAACCCAACCCCAATTATTTCTCGGTGGTATACTTCCTTGTTGCAAGGATCATTTGTTTGTGGGAGCTCGTACACAGCTGCTTCTTTGCTTTCTTGTATGGGGAGGACTACCAGGAGACGATCATGTCGACCATTGCCAGACTTGCGGGACTCTTGTCGCCAGGGATTGCTGCTCACAGCATGGTGAATTATGTTAATTCCGTAAGGCTTGGTCCCGATGCCTTGCTTTTGCAAGATTTATGAAAATTTTCAAATCATGTAACCGTGCAAATATATTTTACGATTTTTAATCATTTAAAAATGTAAGACATTACATTATGAGTATTTCGAGAGTGTTACGTAAATGGTGAACTAGTCACGGGGAGTCGACTCACAAACAAGGGGGTATGGGTATCTGCGGGGACCCCTTAGGACCGCGCACAGGCAGGGCTTCCGTGCAATTTTTTGAAAAGCGATGCGCACACGTTGGGCTCTTCATGTAGATCACAGGAAAGGGACGGAATTTAAATCGTGATAGTAATAGTTAGTAAAAACTGTGAATCATGCATTGAGATTTAGAGTGTGAGGGTGTTTTAATGACGTTTCTGAACTCGATGTTTTGTATGTTTTTCTCCGGGGAAAAATGGGGAAGTACGCCGCAAATACCGGTTAAATTTCCGTCTCTTTTCCTGTGGATTGTAAAAGGGGTGTGAGTACACTCCTTACTAAGACTAGAACGACTTAAGCCCATTTTTGGATTTGATTTAGAAATATATTTCCTGCCTTCTTCTTTGACGCCTTCGGTACTTCAGGTTTTTAGTCGGCTGCCCACTTGCTGGGTTCTCTACTGCTTTCTTCTTCTTACCCTGCTGTTTCCTGTGACGCGTTGGCTGCCTCCCTAAACTAACCCTAAACCCTAAACCCCTAAACCCTAAAGTTTCGCTTCTTGCTAGTTTCATCTACTCCGGCCTAATGTTGCATGATTGCCTTCAATGTAC
>LDJE01097218.1:0-12829 GCA_001021135.1 Selaginella kraussiana
TTCTTTGGTCTCGCTGGGCTTATGCATGGGCTATGGCTGTATGAGTTGTATAAAACCCTTCATATATCATTCTTATCGTCTGGAAAATCTTTGCAAAATACTTACTAAAATAGATCTTATCTTGTGTTAAACAAGAGTGTCTTATGCAAAAAAAAACCTGAGATTTATTAGAAGCCAGAACTTGAAAAACACACAATACAAATTCAAACACAAATGGCATAAATGACCTTCCACAAATGATTCAAAACGAGCAACTAGCTGCAGCAGCTAGACTTGCTCTGCTCGGAGCCGGGAGGCCTAGTCGGATCGGGCCTGCTAATCTGAATGTTGCTGCTCGGATGAGAGTCGGCCCTCGAATCGGTCTCCTCCAATCGCTGCTTGATATCCTTGGCGATGGCATAGAAGGTTTCATCCACATTAGTGCCAGTCTTGGCACTCGTCTCGAAGAACTTGATCCCGTATTCCCTAGCCAAAGCCTGACCCTGAGCAGTGCTCACCGCCCGCTTGCTCTCATCCATGTCGGCTTTGTTCCCCACAAGAATCTTGTTCACATTCTCCGATGCATGCTGCTCGATGTTCTTGATCCAGTTGCGTATGTTGTTGAACGACGACTCGTCGGTAACGTCGTATACGAGTATGATGCCCATGGCACCACGGTAGTAGGCCGTGGTAATAGTCCTGAACCTCTCCTGACCGGCGGTATCCCATACCTGAAGCTTCACACGTCTACCATCGAGCTCTATAGTGCGGATCTTGAAGTCGATGCCGATGGTGGTGATGAAGCTGGTGGTGAACGAATCATCGGAGAAACGTAGGAGGATGCAACTCTTCCCGACGCCACTGTCGCCTATGAGCAGCAGCTTGATGCGGTAGTCGTGGTCGGCACCAGGGCCCGGCCTCGCTGACGAAGATGCCATCGATTAAACCTTGTGTTGATCTTTCTGCGGATATTTATTGCTAAATATCTGACGCTTATCTAGATATACCGGGCCTCGTACAATGTTTTATATGGAATTTCCTCACTATATTGCGCCTATAGTGGATCTAAAAAATGCGGATTTTTTTTCCTTTCCTTTGCTTGCTTGGAGATCTATAGATCCAAACAGTACCTTCCCAGCTGCCAACGAATGCCGCGATCCAATCCACCAAGCGCCTTTGCTTGAATCGACCAGATCGGCGCGAAGAACCCTAGAAAGTAATCCCCGTCGTCGTCTTCATGCGCGTGAACATAGTACGACCACTTCCTTCCATCCTCCCAATACCCAGAATATTCTAGGATATGCGAATATCCCGCGAATATCGAAGTGCTCTCATTCTTCTAAGACGAAAGGATGTTCCAGCAACTGCACGAACGAAAGAAATGTTCAACTATGCACAACAACAACAAAAATTTATAGGGAAACGTCAACAAAAGTATACATTACTATAAGTTTAAACTATACGGCTAAGCACGTATCCACAAGATTGTACAAAACTATATAAAAGCAGCACTTATGCGGAAACGTATCATCTAAAATTCCTTAAACTACGTATAAACTACAAGAAACGAAGGGTGTATTACCTGTGAAGCAGTGGGACGAAGAGCTGGATCGAGCTGAAAACACTGTTGGAGGAAGTCTTTGACGCGGTCGGAACCATGTTGGGGTATTGGCGGGCCACTGCTCGCCTTGGCGATGTGGAAAATGGCACTCCACGTATTGTCGATGTCGGGCCAAGGATGTCTACAGTATATATACAAGACATGTCAACTCTAGTACAGTTTCTTCCAAATGTGAACTTACGTCGCTGTAAGCATCTCGATCACAGTACAACCGACGCTCCATATATCCGCACGTCGACCGTAACCATCACCTTTGATCACCTCCGGTGCCATCCAGAATACAGATCCTCTTATGGACTTGCATTCGTTGGTAATGGTAGGATCATGAAACGCCTGTAGTTACCATCACCATATCAATAAAGCGTCTGTGGTAACGTACAAAGGTTGACTATCTTGAAGTACCTTAGAAGCTCCGAAGTCGGCAAGTTTTACAACACCAACTCCGTCCACGAGCACGTTGCCACCTTTGATATCACGATGGACAATCTTGTTTTGGTGAAGATAATGGAGTCCCAAGAGCAGCTGGCGAGTGTAGACGCGAACGAGAGACTCGCTGAATCGTCCAAATCGTTCCAGCATGCTGCACGCAGCAAGAAGAATATGTATAATGTATGTAAAAAGAATACGAAGCGTCGATACAGTACCTCTGGATGGATCCACCTGAAACGTACTCAAGAAATATGTATAAGCTGTCATTCTCTGGGTCCTGCTCCATGTTTATGTACCCCACAATGTGCTTATGCCGTAGCTTTTTGTAGAGGCTAATCTCCCGTTCCATAGCTGCTAGATAAAACTCCTTGTCTTGGCCTTCAGCGGGGTCGATTTTCAGTTGCTTCACCGCCATTAGTTCACCGGTAGACTGATTAAGTCCGGAAAAGACCTGTGGTTAATGCAAGTTAATGCAACGTAATATGGAAGTCCATGCAACGTACCTTGCCGTATGCTCCCTCGCCAAGGAGCTCACCTTTCGTCCACCTGAACGGAGTTTCTGGTTTCGGCTTCTCCTCGGGTTCTTCGGGAGGAGGAGCCGGCTCGGGGGATTTTCCTTTGTGGTCGGCAGAGCTACTTGAAGTTGCAGCTTCCTTGTCTTTGGCGGCCTCCTGGTTTTCAGTCCCCACGACAACAGCTTCCTCCGGAGCAAACTGAACCGACTTCCTCCTCGTTCTTCGTTGTCCTTGGGGTGAGTCTTGGCTACCTTCTCTCGATGTCATCTCGGTGCGTTCAGGACTTCTCGGCGTGGTCTCCTCTTGCTTTCCAGGAGTTCTCGGCGTGGTCTCGGCTTGTTTTGGTGGTTCTATACGCAAGTCACTATCCACCTTCTCCTTGTACTTGGCTCTCTTCTGCTGCATGAGGTGTTGTATGTTCTTGGGGCTCTCACTCCGAGGAGAAAGGTGCGGCATCATAGTCGGCTCAAAATGCTCGTTACGTAGTGGTGCAACGTAGGTTTTTTGCCTCGAGTTGGAAGGACTGTGAGGAGGACTGGGTAAAAGCTTTGGCGTAGTTTCTCCTGCGTTTGAGTTTGGTGTTATCATGGGACTTTTCAGCTTCTCCCTCTCCCCCAAGCTCGAACTCAAGCTGGAGCTGGAGCTCGAGGGCTCACTGTGCAGCGGTGAAGGGGTGCTACTTCTGGAGGGAGTCTTCGGCACTTGGCCATTCTCTGGAACGGGAGCCGAGCCTTCGCTGGTGGACCTCATCCGACAGGCAAGCAGATGCCGGATCCGGCTATCGCTTGTCAACTGCACTGCAAGATGCCCATCGTCTGTTTTGTGGAACATATTTGCCCCGGCTACAAGCAAGAGCTTGACAACTCCCCTACACAATAAGCGTTAGAGAATATCAACCATGAGGACGTTACCTATGGCCTTCGGCTGCTGCATGGTGGAGTGCAGTTCCTTTGTACGAGTCCTGGAACTCTATGTTGGCTCCAGCAGCCAAGAGCATACGAACAATCTTCTCGTTTCCAGAAGCGGCAGCTATGATCAAGGGGCTGACCTGAGGAAACCAAACTGACATCAGAGCATCAACATGTGAGAAAACAAGCACTGGGAATGCAAACCTCTGAGTTAAAATCTCCGTCCGGGTTGCTACCCCGCTCCAAGAGCTCGGACACAATCTCGACCTCTTGCAAGCTTACGGCTTCTTCCAAGGACATGAGACTGCTAACACCTGGTATCAAAATCGTGAGGATTTATGTGAAGAACATAGCTCGGGTGCTACCTTCCGCTGGAGGACTCTCCGCAGGTGCTTCTTCTTCTTCTTCTTCTTCTTTTGTTGTGTTTAAAGACGACTTTCGCTCTTCCTGTCCCGATAGCCGGCTGAGTATCGGCTGAAACACAACGAAAGCATTGTTACTCTACCACAAGGGACTTCGATCTACCACGTACCAAAATGTCACCCGGACTTAAAACCTGCGAAGAACTTGACGGCGTAGTTAGAGGAGATGACCTGCTGCTTACTGGAGACGAAGATCTGGAGTTTGTAACATCGGTCTGTCGGCCATGCCAGGGGCCCGAGAACTGGCTCGGACCCGGAGACACGGGTGTCCGAGGTAGAAACACTTGCAGTTGCTTCGCCACGGGACGCTGTCCCGAAGTTCCAGCCAAGTGTTCGGCATCATCTTCGGGGCTCAGAGGCGTCAATTTGCTGCGATGCATGGCGCTTATCTCAACGTTACCGAGCGGACTGGGAAATGCGTAATGGAAGATCTTTCCCTGCCCGGTCTTGGGGTTCACTTGGGAACCAGAACCATGAACATCGGCTGGGAGCATAGCTACGGAAAAACCACAACTTTTAGCAGCTTGAAGGTTGAATAACGCAGGAGTAAGAACCTGATGTTCAACTCATGAACCACGCAGAGGTTTGCAGCCATCCGTCAACCTCATGGAGGAACCCCAACCACGATCACCATGGACCCACAAAACCACCAAGAGGCTTGCTGTCATCAGAGTTCCCAAGAGGAACGCTACGGTCAGCACGGTGACATAGTTTCCCCGTGACAGTTGGTTACCTGAAACCAACGCCATCCGTTTTCACATAAATCAACGGTAGCTACGTTAGAAAAGACGACGTTCAGCCGAATACGAAGAGAAATTACGTATAACTGAATTCAACCATGGTAAGAGTACAAGGGCGGCGATGGTAAGGGTACATGTCTATGGTGCCAAGACCTGCTTGCACCGTATGATCCCGGCTGCACCACCGTAACACATCCATCCAGAGCCGCTCTTGTTCGGGTTCCATTTCACCCGATGAACGGCGTTGAGCTTCGAGGGCATGTCTTCCATCGTGTTGGGCGGCTGCGCAGGCTTTCCTGATACCTCTAGGGCATCCAAGTTATCGTCCTTGGGAGCTCCGGATTCTTCAAGCTCCGGGAATCCATCGCCCACATCTTCAATGGGGACGACTTGCAACTCTGCTTCCTTCTTCTTCCCGCGCTTCGCCTTCTTCTTAGCCGGGGTGTCGGCGGACGGCGGTAGAAGCCCCTGAGCGATGCTGCTTGCCCTCATTTCCTGGTTAACGCTCACGGTGAACCCCCGCTTGGACCTCGGTGTGAAGCCGAACTCGGTAAGCGACCGCTTCATCTGCACGGGGCCATCGTAGTCCTGGGAAACGATCATCAATGCCTTCTTCTCCTTGTTCATCGAGAACGCTCCGCAAAGGTAGTGTGGTTCTCTGTAGCGAGTTCCTCCTTTCTCTATCGCCTTGACGCTCAGCTGGAAAATACATACGTATATATGTACAGACTTAAAAACAATGCTCACCTCAAATTGTATAACAGAACCATCGGCGCTGCAGTATGCTACGGAGCCTGCAAAGTCGAGATATTACAACCACGGTTAACCATCGGCAATACCATGGTACCTGTGGTTCGGCAAATATGTATCCCCCAAAGTGCGAACGAGGAGCAGTAGTAGGACTGGACACCTTGTGCCTGTGTTCCGCTGTAGGGTTTTCCGGTCACGGGGGCGTCGGAGAGGGCGTTGTTCAGACTGATCGTCCTCAGCGTCCCGTCGTCCAAAGTAACGAGAATGCACCTCGGCGTCTCAAGCCAATCCATGCAAAGAACTTGTCCCCGCGAGAGTTTTAGCTCCAGCAATGGACGGAAAGGGTCTCTGCAACCATAAATTACGTCGTCATTAGTCGTCAGTAATTGGAAGAAAAACGGCCAATTACCGCAAGTCCCAGAACTTGAGGTTGCCACTGTGACCTGCAGTTGCAATGACATGTTCACCTTCGATGCCACTGCAACTAGAAATGATCATTCAGCTATAATCAGCGGGGAAAATGAGGTTTTCTTACGAATTATTTGGAGCCCAGGAAATGGTTCGCAGGGCGAAGCTGTCCGCAATAAAGAACTGCAGTGGTTGAGATTCTGAAAGTTCCTAGGTCAGTCACTACGAAAAATGCGAACAAGCACAACATACCTTGTAGGGTGCTGGATGGCGTAAACTTCCAAAGTGCTACCTGAACGTCAAACGATGAGTTTCAGCTTCCAAGGTTTACCCTAACCCTAACCCTAAACCTACCGACCCATCGTGACATCCCGCAAGGAGTAGATCGTGGTCTGCTGAGGTCGACCACTCGATGGTAAGCGGGATGCTGTTTTCAATGAGGTAAGTATAAATACGAGAACTGCATAGTGAATAGTATTGCTACCTCTTTTGCCCGCAGCCTCTCAACTCCGAAGACTTAAACACGGGGGTAAGCGACACAACCGGTGGTGTATCTTTCGAGTAGATCCTCGGGTGCGGAACGTCGTACCTAAACATACCATGGTAAGTACCATCAGTAACCATGCACTTACACTTCCACGGAACCATCGCCCAATGCTACCGCCAAAAATCCGAGCCGCAAGCTCTCCCTGTTGGGAAGATATGTAATTCCTCCCATGGGTTGCCACTTCAAATCCCACGCAATTTTCCCTTCGTGAGCCAAAGCCAGAATCATCTTCGGCAGCTCCAATTGCTTCTTCCCGCTACGTTTAGGGCGTCCCTTGTTTTTCAGCTTTGAAATTGTCTTTGGAGTTCCTGGAATCCCCCGTCCACCTCTTCCTCGTCCCCGACCTCGACCCCGTCCACGACCTCGGCCCCGACCTCGGCTCGACTCGGCTTCTACGACCACCACCTCCGGCTCTGGAAAACCACCTACATTGTCTACGCTATCACTATCCTGTGAAACCTCGTCCGAGTCGTTTGGAAGGCAAAACTCCCATATCTGTACCACGGACTTCCCCGAAACTGGTTCACCGAGTTTATGGTAGTCTGACAATGGTTCACCGTTTTTCCTAGGGTACGTTCCTGAAGCAGGGTGTGCTCCAACTGCAAGGAACTGAGAGCTCCAAGGCTTAAATACCTTCAAAAATACGTACACGTACCTCTTTTTCAGGTCCTCCGCATACCTTCCAGGCTTGCCTTCGAGGGCACCAGTCCAGGCTCCAAACCGACCCTCCCACATGGAAGATGAACTCCTCCCCACAGTTTTCAGTACCGGGTTTCTGCATGGTTAAGTCTAGTTTCAGAACTTGGGAAGAAATTTCAGCCTAAACATACCTTCGGGACAACAACGGATCCGAACAGAGGTAAACGCACTGGTTCTGCATCCTCGATGCCGAAGTCGAGAGCCAAGGATGCCATTGCATATTGGTAATATTCCTGCCAGTTCCTGTCAACAAGTTGATATATCCATCCCAGAACTAAACACTTACTGGGGAAATCGTGCTTCAGCCGCCCATTGTGCAGCTGCATCGAAGGAATGGAATCCCATGCTATCTACATTACCGAATGTTAGACCAGCACCAGCCGCAGCCCTCAGCACCTCCTCCATGCCCACGCAGTTCGGAAGAGCCCTAATTTCATCAAGAACCCTAATGGAACTATTTTGGCGCGAAATTCATGTAGCTAAAAAGTTGGTCGCGCAAATTTCAAGTGGGGGTTCAGTGGAGCACTCACACAGACTTTGCATTGGGTGATTCCTTTGCTACAGCTATAATAATTATGTGTACATTTTCTTTGCCTCTGACTACACTCACGCAAACAACAACCATTGACGTATGCACAAAAATTCCTTTGGCCGCTGCTGACTTCAACAGGCAACTCACAAGTGGAGAGACGTATCGAGCTCGGAATGATCGTCATGGCCGGCAATAACACTGTCGGCCCTTTCTACGGTATTTCTCCAGTTTTTGAGAAGGAACTGAGTTTCTCGTGGTTCATGATAGACTGGTGCCAATGTTGATGCTCCATGAGGATTTTCCGTTGATAAGAACTCGAAACAGTTGTTTTCGAATGCCTTCTTGCTGTGAACCATTGATGATAAATCGCTGTCGAACATGGTTACGTCCTTGTTACATGATGTGAACGCCGGTGGAGAAGTATTGAAAGGACGATGAGACATCACATTTTCCTTGTGAAAAGAGGACTTGCTTGGACTGCTGCTGTCCTCCAGCAACGAGGATTCCATCCGAGGGTAACTTCCGTGGTTCAGCTGCTTTGCTTGTCGCATTTCCTTGTCCCGCTCCAGCCGCAGAAACCTTTGCTGGAGCAAAGCAATGGTGGAATGCTCGGCTGCAGTAGGCGGCTGCAAGAAACCATGATTCATCCTCGAGTAACCATGTTGCTGCTGAATTCCTGAAAGAAAAACAGGCTCAGAAGTTATGCAAGGACGAGCCTACGAACCTCCGAAGTTGTCCATGTAGTTGAGCAGCTGAAGCTGGATTGTCCTCTGAATCCTTTCATCAAACTGCTGCTCCTGGACATAGTACTTTGAAGGTCTGGCCTCCTCAAAGTGAAATGGAGTTGTGGGGCTTGCAAGCTGCGGTGCTTTCAGAATAGGCCTCTTGATCTCCCCTGTTCATCAACAGCAGCAAACACTATGTAAACAACCGTCTTTCTCACGGCTTTCATACTTATATCATCGTCTTCCATAGGATGCTGCATCATCATCCTGAGCTTGAAGACGTTGGAGCTTGGAACTTGGAACTCTCTGAGAGGAAGAACACCAAGTATATATTTTACCCCCGGAGAAGAGAAACGTAGATAGCTCTCTCTGAGAAAAGCCTACGACGAGCTTCTTGCCTTAAGAAGTGCAGAAATATAAAAATTGTGAAACTTTGAAAATATAAATCCTCAACGAAAGCACAACATGCGTGCATGCCTCAAACAAGGGAATAGGACGAAGCAAATGCTCACATCCCACGGATATACGACGAATAAGTGGGCACTCCTTTGGTGGATTCTGCTTGTCGCCTTTGAGGCTTAGCAACGAGCTGCGAATCATTTGACAAGTTCAATAGCTCGCTCTCTCGCTGGCCTGGCGGCAAATCTAAGGCAAAGCTCGCTTGAAGTAGCCCTGTGCCAAAGTTTCAACCTTTAGTGGTGTGCGTGGAGCCTATTGCTTTTGACTCCATTGCATTGTCTCCTTGTTAAATGCATGTATAATAACAATTTGATACAGCAAAATTGAGTTGTCAACGTTGAGATACCACACAATGGAGGTCCCTTGTACATTAGAAGGGACGTTCTAACGTCTTTCGGGTGCAAACTCGTTCCTATATGAATGCACTTTGTTCGGACGTTGTTAGTACGAACAAACTACTGGAGCCTTGAGGCATGAAACTCAGGATATGACTGATAGCTTAAATTGATGATAAGCTAGTGATCATATGGTATAATATAAGCATGAAACACAAACAAGAAACACACTTGTAATCAGAAAGATAATCTATTAATCATCATATCGTATAAAGTATGTGACTCCCGATGCACAGGGCCTCAGGGGAATGTAGAGAAGTCGAGGCCCACAGCAAAACTACAAAAGCGTACCCGCACTCGCGTCCATCCATATGCTGATACTCTGAAGAACGATAGTAGAGACTCACTGTTCCAAAAAATATATACGAATCTTAGCAGCAAGAAGAACAGGCATGAGATGAGAGCAGCCCCCACCATGATGTTGAAGGAATAATAATAATGAGCCTTTTGAAGAAAGAACGGTATCAATCCATCACTCTCAAGAGCATTGTGCCAGCCCTAGTCGTTGTCATATAGTTTATGTCCAATTCTCACCGTGCACTTCTTCGTCTCGTCGTTTTGCCATTGTCGAGTTGTTTTGGTCTGGAAGTAAATGGTTACCAAGTTTTTACTTTGTGTGCCAACGTAGTAGTACCATCACCGGCAGGTACCATCACTCGCGAAGAATCATCCACCTCAAAGACCATTGTCTCATTGCTTCAAAGCTGCTGCTGCTGCCTGCACGGAAATTTGGATGCGAGTTCATAAGTTATTCCAGAATGAACTAAAGATGTATGGACTTCACGTACCACCTGGAGGAAACGAACGAAAGGCCGACTCGACGTTTCTCGACGTTGCTCCAAAGTATAAAAGGCCGCATCGTTGCTCCAAAATACGAAAGGCCGAATCGACTCGACGTTTCTAGTTGCTCGAAAATACCAGAGAAAAAAAAGAAGGGGAAGTGTTCATCTTGTAGCCTGTCGAAAGCTCGTCGATTTGCACATGCAATCTGGAGCTGGGTAAGTGTAGATGGATTGTTTCGGTTGGCGGAGGCGGACCTGACCCATGCGATTCTTGTGGCCATCGATCACCTTCTTCCTGAACTCGGACCACCCCATTGTCGAGTTCGCAAATAACCGTGACAATAGAACCATGTCCAGTCTCATAGTCTTTCGAACATTCAAATATGTCCTATGCGCTATCTGTACCACCCCAAAATAACGTACCATGAAAAATTATCAGTGAATAACTAATATAACTTACTTACCATTGCATTATGCATGTTCCCCGGTGAAGCAGAAACGAAGAAATCGCTCTTCAAGCAGACGTAGTAATCGAGGGCAGCCATAAGCGAAGCCTTGTTCTTGAAGGGTTGTAGCTCCGCATCTGTGGCAATGGCGGTCTTGTCTTGCATCAGGGGAAAGATGTTCTTGAGGTAGGATAGCCTGGCGTTACCACCGTAAACCTGGTATGTACCATCGTATTCAGTATACGTATATATATATCAACAACTACTGTACCTTGTAAGAAGCCAAGTATACCCGAGTCCGGTTGCCAAAGCCGAGTGCCGCAACAGTGAGTCCGGCTTCCTCTGGAGTGAGCGGGCATTTCCCAAGAGCTCGAAGTTCCTCTATGGAAAACCGCGAGTTTGGAACTCTGCCGGCCCACAACTGCTGCCGATAGTACTCCAGCGCTAGTCTTTCAGCCTTTCCGCCACCGAAATCACAAGCCGAGTGGGCAGCCATGTCCTGATGAATTCCTACACCGTATCAACACTCTCAGGTACTCAAAGAAAGCCGAAACGCACGAAGAAAACGAAACGCACCTTGTCGAACCGCAAATGAAGCGCTACAAACTTGACCGGGTTCGCATATCGGCCCTCCTCCGGCGACGTGCCGTGCCGGATCCGGTGAACGATAGCGTCACCGACAGTTGTGATTGAATCGACAAAACGTAGAGCTTGAAAGTTCACTTTGCACCGGAGCTGTTGTATATCCGGAGGTACGTCGTCGAAGGACAAGCGGTGCGAGAACGGTGCTATGGCTGCGATCCCGTAACTGCGTCAACGTCAGTACCATGAAGAATCAAAATGAATCAAATAAAGAATCACAACTCACGAAAAGAAGACCCACCTCCGCAATATTGGCAGCGCATTCTCGACGTACCAACTCGGCCGCGCATGTACAGGCGCATCTTTGATCCTCGTTACTCGTATACCAGTTGCGTAGTATTCCCGAGTACTCCACGCGTATTCTTGTGGTACGTCCTTCACAACCCTTACGTCGTTGGCCAGGAAGTTGATGAAGTAGTTCACGTCGTATATATCCTCAAATGAGCTGGAAAATCCTAGGTCATGCAAAAGGCGTTGCTCAAAAACGTCATACCTTTCATCCTTCCAGACGGGGTTTACGTCGAGATGAGGGATCACGAGTGTCACGTTCAGAAGCTTTGCAACTGCAACCGCATCACACACCTGAAAGCATCACGTAAGGTCAAACCTCACCATCGTCACGAAACACTTACGCCCATTCTCTGTTGGTTCAAACCTCCCTCGAGGAACACCTGAAGATATCCACCCGTGGTTCTTACGTCTGATATCAACACCACAAGACACCAAATTTGTTAGATAAGCAGCTCCCATTAAAACAACGTTAAATGATGAGTGTTATTAACTATGGTGAAACTATGACCTCAAAAGTGTGATCTTTCCGTCAACTACTATGACCTCATAACAGTGACCTAAGGTACTTACCATTAGGTAATCCTGTTTGTCGGCCGCAGGGTCCCCATCCATCGCTGTTGGGAGGATTCCACAAGTCCGTTTCAGTGAAGGTGTCACCAGTTTCCTGGAGATGGACGGATTTTTCTCTGGTTTTTTCAGCAACGAAAATATATAAGACTCACCCGCCTAAAGTCTTCCAATGAAGACATCAAGTGTGGATGTTGAACGGATGGAGGTTGCCATTCCTGAGGTTCGCAAAGTCAAGTGTAAGTAGCACACGTATTCGAAACATGCACAAGCAAGGTCCGACCTCAACAAAGTCGGTTTGAACTTTGTGTGCTTATATGGTGCACCAGAAACTTTGTGTGTGCAATCAGAAAACATATACAACACATGAATCTTCTTCAGAAGATTCACCTCTGTACTAAACGGTGCTAAACAATGACTAAACTACGGCCAGCAATGAAGCTTACCGAAAACAGTGAAACCCAGGATGATGGATCGGTACGGAGTAGATCCGAAAGAAACGGAAGCAATCCGACCAGGACAAGTCCTACAATCTTGTACAGCGCGCACGTTCGTCCGGGTCTGCCTCTCATTTTCGGAAGAACCCTAAAAGGGACAATGAACCTATGATGAACCCTAAAAGAAATCGAAAAGGGGTTTTGCGCTTTATTCGAATATCCCGCGAAACCATTAGTGGGATTTCAGGCGTTATGAGCATGATTGATTGCTTCAAAAGTGGTGTGCCTTGGTGCTTCAGGTCACCACCACACTAGCCAGGCTTCCATAACAATCTCTTGCAGTGGCGAAGTGCTAGCCCCAAACGTTTTCAATGGTCGCTTGCGTGGCCTGCACACCAAAGGCCTACATTGAAGGGGTAAAAATTGGCATTTTCAACAAGTGAGAAATGGATTGGCATTCCACGCAGGACAACAAGTCCAACTATGGCGGGATTCAACGATTATGGAGGGGCGGCGGACTGAAAATTCCACACAT
>LDJE01097219.1:0-20107 GCA_001021135.1 Selaginella kraussiana
TTCTTTGGTCTCGCTGGGCTTATGCATGGGCTATGGCTGTATGAGTTGTATAAAACCCTTCATATATCATTCTTATCGTCTGGAAAATCTTTGCAAAATACTTACTAAAATAGATCTTATCTTGTGTTAAACAAGAGTGTCTTATGCAAAAAAAAACCTGAGATTTATTAGAAGCCAGAACTTGAAAAACACACAATACAAATTCAAACACAAATGGCATAAATGACCTTCCACAAATGATTCAAAACGAGCAACTAGCTGCAGCAGCTAGACTTGCTCTGCTCGGAGCCGGGAGGCCTAGTCGGATCGGGCCTGCTAATCTGAATGTTGCTGCTCGGATGAGAGTCGGCCCTCGAATCGGTCTCCTCCAATCGCTGCTTGATATCCTTGGCGATGGCATAGAAGGTTTCATCCACATTAGTGCCAGTCTTGGCACTCGTCTCGAAGAACTTGATCCCGTATTCCCTAGCCAAAGCCTGACCCTGAGCAGTGCTCACCGCCCGCTTGCTCTCATCCATGTCGGCTTTGTTCCCCACAAGAATCTTGTTCACATTCTCCGATGCATGCTGCTCGATGTTCTTGATCCAGTTGCGTATGTTGTTGAACGACGACTCGTCGGTAACGTCGTATACGAGTATGATGCCCATGGCACCACGGTAGTAGGCCGTGGTAATAGTCCTGAACCTCTCCTGACCGGCGGTATCCCATACCTGAAGCTTCACACGTCTACCATCGAGCTCTATAGTGCGGATCTTGAAGTCGATGCCGATGGTGGTGATGAAGCTGGTGGTGAACGAATCATCGGAGAAACGTAGGAGGATGCAACTCTTCCCGACGCCACTGTCGCCTATGAGCAGCAGCTTGATGCGGTAGTCGTGGTCGGCACCAGGGCCCGGCCTCGCTGACGAAGATGCCATCGATTAAACCTTGTGTTGATCTTTCTGCGGATATTTATTGCTAAATATCTGACGCTTATCTAGATATACCGGGCCTCGTACAATGTTTTATATGGAATTTCCTCACTATATTGCGCCTATAGTGGATCTAAAAAATGCGGATTTTTTTTCCTTTCCTTTGCTTGCTTGGAGATCTATAGATCCAAACAGTACCTTCCCAGCTGCCAACGAATGCCGCGATCCAATCCACCAAGCGCCTTTGCTTGAATCGACCAGATCGGCGCGAAGAACCCTAGAAAGTAATCCCCGTCGTCGTCTTCATGCGCGTGAACATAGTACGACCACTTCCTTCCATCCTCCCAATACCCAGAATATTCTAGGATATGCGAATATCCCGCGAATATCGAAGTGCTCTCATTCTTCTAAGACGAAAGGATGTTCCAGCAACTGCACGAACGAAAGAAATGTTCAACTATGCACAACAACAACAAAAATTTATAGGGAAACGTCAACAAAAGTATACATTACTATAAGTTTAAACTATACGGCTAAGCACGTATCCACAAGATTGTACAAAACTATATAAAAGCAGCACTTATGCGGAAACGTATCATCTAAAATTCCTTAAACTACGTATAAACTACAAGAAACGAAGGGTGTATTACCTGTGAAGCAGTGGGACGAAGAGCTGGATCGAGCTGA
This sequence comes from Selaginella kraussiana, assembly GCA_001021135.1. Taxonomy (NCBI): domain Eukaryota; kingdom Viridiplantae; phylum Streptophyta; class Lycopodiopsida; order Selaginellales; family Selaginellaceae; genus Selaginella; species Selaginella kraussiana. The sequence continues at coordinate 1,599 of LDJE01097219.1, forward strand.
AAACACTGTTGGAGGAAGTCTTTGACGCGGTCGGAACCATGTTGGGGTATTGGCGGGCCACTGCTCGCCTTGGCGATGTGGAAAATGGCACTCCACGTATTGTCGATGTCGGGCCAAGGATGTCTACAGTATATATACAAGACATGTCAACTCTAGTACAGTTTCTTCCAAATGTGAACTTACGTCGCTGTAAGCATCTCGATCACAGTACAACCGACGCTCCATATATCCGCACGTCGACCGTAACCATCACCTTTGATCACCTCCGGTGCCATCCAGAATACAGATCCTCTTATGGACTTGCATTCGTTGGTAATGGTAGGATCATGAAACGCCTGTAGTTACCATCACCATATCAATAAAGCGTCTGTGGTAACGTACAAAGGTTGACTATCTTGAAGTACCTTAGAAGCTCCGAAGTCGGCAAGTTTTACAACACCAACTCCGTCCACGAGCACGTTGCCACCTTTGATATCACGATGGACAATCTTGTTTTGGTGAAGATAATGGAGTCCCAAGAGCAGCTGGCGAGTGTAGACGCGAACGAGAGACTCGCTGAATCGTCCAAATCGTTCCAGCATGCTGCACGCAGCAAGAAGAATATGTATAATGTATGTAAAAAGAATACGAAGCGTCGATACAGTACCTCTGGATGGATCCACCTGAAACGTACTCAAGAAATATGTATAAGCTGTCATTCTCTGGGTCCTGCTCCATGTTTATGTACCCCACAATGTGCTTATGCCGTAGCTTTTTGTAGAGGCTAATCTCCCGTTCCATAGCTGCTAGATAAAACTCCTTGTCTTGGCCTTCAGCGGGGTCGATTTTCAGTTGCTTCACCGCCATTAGTTCACCGGTAGACTGATTAAGTCCGGAAAAGACCTGTGGTTAATGCAAGTTAATGCAACGTAATATGGAAGTCCATGCAACGTACCTTGCCGTATGCTCCCTCGCCAAGGAGCTCACCTTTCGTCCACCTGAACGGAGTTTCTGGTTTCGGCTTCTCCTCGGGTTCTTCGGGAGGAGGAGCCGGCTCGGGGGATTTTCCTTTGTGGTCGGCAGAGCTACTTGAAGTTGCAGCTTCCTTGTCTTTGGCGGCCTCCTGGTTTTCAGTCCCCACGACAACAGCTTCCTCCGGAGCAAACTGAACCGACTTCCTCCTCGTTCTTCGTTGTCCTTGGGGTGAGTCTTGGCTACCTTCTCTCGATGTCATCTCGGTGCGTTCAGGACTTCTCGGCGTGGTCTCCTCTTGCTTTCCAGGAGTTCTCGGCGTGGTCTCGGCTTGTTTTGGTGGTTCTATACGCAAGTCACTATCCACCTTCTCCTTGTACTTGGCTCTCTTCTGCTGCATGAGGTGTTGTATGTTCTTGGGGCTCTCACTCCGAGGAGAAAGGTGCGGCATCATAGTCGGCTCAAAATGCTCGTTACGTAGTGGTGCAACGTAGGTTTTTTGCCTCGAGTTGGAAGGACTGTGAGGAGGACTGGGTAAAAGCTTTGGCGTAGTTTCTCCTGCGTTTGAGTTTGGTGTTATCATGGGACTTTTCAGCTTCTCCCTCTCCCCCAAGCTCGAACTCAAGCTGGAGCTGGAGCTCGAGGGCTCACTGTGCAGCGGTGAAGGGGTGCTACTTCTGGAGGGAGTCTTCGGCACTTGGCCATTCTCTGGAACGGGAGCCGAGCCTTCGCTGGTGGACCTCATCCGACAGGCAAGCAGATGCCGGATCCGGCTATCGCTTGTCAACTGCACTGCAAGATGCCCATCGTCTGTTTTGTGGAACATATTTGCCCCGGCTACAAGCAAGAGCTTGACAACTCCCCTACACAATAAGCGTTAGAGAATATCAACCATGAGGACGTTACCTATGGCCTTCGGCTGCTGCATGGTGGAGTGCAGTTCCTTTGTACGAGTCCTGGAACTCTATGTTGGCTCCAGCAGCCAAGAGCATACGAACAATCTTCTCGTTTCCAGAAGCGGCAGCTATGATCAAGGGGCTGACCTGAGGAAACCAAACTGACATCAGAGCATCAACATGTGAGAAAACAAGCACTGGGAATGCAAACCTCTGAGTTAAAATCTCCGTCCGGGTTGCTACCCCGCTCCAAGAGCTCGGACACAATCTCGACCTCTTGCAAGCTTACGGCTTCTTCCAAGGACATGAGACTGCTAACACCTGGTATCAAAATCGTGAGGATTTATGTGAAGAACATAGCTCGGGTGCTACCTTCCGCTGGAGGACTCTCCGCAGGTGCTTCTTCTTCTTCTTCTTCTTCTTTTGTTGTGTTTAAAGACGACTTTCGCTCTTCCTGTCCCGATAGCCGGCTGAGTATCGGCTGAAACACAACGAAAGCATTGTTACTCTACCACAAGGGACTTCGATCTACCACGTACCAAAATGTCACCCGGACTTAAAACCTGCGAAGAACTTGACGGCGTAGTTAGAGGAGATGACCTGCTGCTTACTGGAGACGAAGATCTGGAGTTTGTAACATCGGTCTGTCGGCCATGCCAGGGGCCCGAGAACTGGCTCGGACCCGGAGACACGGGTGTCCGAGGTAGAAACACTTGCAGTTGCTTCGCCACGGGACGCTGTCCCGAAGTTCCAGCCAAGTGTTCGGCATCATCTTCGGGGCTCAGAGGCGTCAATTTGCTGCGATGCATGGCGCTTATCTCAACGTTACCGAGCGGACTGGGAAATGCGTAATGGAAGATCTTTCCCTGCCCGGTCTTGGGGTTCACTTGGGAACCAGAACCATGAACATCGGCTGGGAGCATAGCTACGGAAAAACCACAACTTTTAGCAGCTTGAAGGTTGAATAACGCAGGAGTAAGAACCTGATGTTCAACTCATGAACCACGCAGAGGTTTGCAGCCATCCGTCAACCTCATGGAGGAACCCCAACCACGATCACCATGGACCCACAAAACCACCAAGAGGCTTGCTGTCATCAGAGTTCCCAAGAGGAACGCTACGGTCAGCACGGTGACATAGTTTCCCCGTGACAGTTGGTTACCTGAAACCAACGCCATCCGTTTTCACATAAATCAACGGTAGCTACGTTAGAAAAGACGACGTTCAGCCGAATACGAAGAGAAATTACGTATAACTGAATTCAACCATGGTAAGAGTACAAGGGCGGCGATGGTAAGGGTACATGTCTATGGTGCCAAGACCTGCTTGCACCGTATGATCCCGGCTGCACCACCGTAACACATCCATCCAGAGCCGCTCTTGTTCGGGTTCCATTTCACCCGATGAACGGCGTTGAGCTTCGAGGGCATGTCTTCCATCGTGTTGGGCGGCTGCGCAGGCTTTCCTGATACCTCTAGGGCATCCAAGTTATCGTCCTTGGGAGCTCCGGATTCTTCAAGCTCCGGGAATCCATCGCCCACATCTTCAATGGGGACGACTTGCAACTCTGCTTCCTTCTTCTTCCCGCGCTTCGCCTTCTTCTTAGCCGGGGTGTCGGCGGACGGCGGTAGAAGCCCCTGAGCGATGCTGCTTGCCCTCATTTCCTGGTTAACGCTCACGGTGAACCCCCGCTTGGACCTCGGTGTGAAGCCGAACTCGGTAAGCGACCGCTTCATCTGCACGGGGCCATCGTAGTCCTGGGAAACGATCATCAATGCCTTCTTCTCCTTGTTCATCGAGAACGCTCCGCAAAGGTAGTGTGGTTCTCTGTAGCGAGTTCCTCCTTTCTCTATCGCCTTGACGCTCAGCTGGAAAATACATACGTATATATGTACAGACTTAAAAACAATGCTCACCTCAAATTGTATAACAGAACCATCGGCGCTGCAGTATGCTACGGAGCCTGCAAAGTCGAGATATTACAACCACGGTTAACCATCGGCAATACCATGGTACCTGTGGTTCGGCAAATATGTATCCCCCAAAGTGCGAACGAGGAGCAGTAGTAGGACTGGACACCTTGTGCCTGTGTTCCGCTGTAGGGTTTTCCGGTCACGGGGGCGTCGGAGAGGGCGTTGTTCAGACTGATCGTCCTCAGCGTCCCGTCGTCCAAAGTAACGAGAATGCACCTCGGCGTCTCAAGCCAATCCATGCAAAGAACTTGTCCCCGCGAGAGTTTTAGCTCCAGCAATGGACGGAAAGGGTCTCTGCAACCATAAATTACGTCGTCATTAGTCGTCAGTAATTGGAAGAAAAACGGCCAATTACCGCAAGTCCCAGAACTTGAGGTTGCCACTGTGACCTGCAGTTGCAATGACATGTTCACCTTCGATGCCACTGCAACTAGAAATGATCATTCAGCTATAATCAGCGGGGAAAATGAGGTTTTCTTACGAATTATTTGGAGCCCAGGAAATGGTTCGCAGGGCGAAGCTGTCCGCAATAAAGAACTGCAGTGGTTGAGATTCTGAAAGTTCCTAGGTCAGTCACTACGAAAAATGCGAACAAGCACAACATACCTTGTAGGGTGCTGGATGGCGTAAACTTCCAAAGTGCTACCTGAACGTCAAACGATGAGTTTCAGCTTCCAAGGTTTACCCTAACCCTAACCCTAAACCTACCGACCCATCGTGACATCCCGCAAGGAGTAGATCGTGGTCTGCTGAGGTCGACCACTCGATGGTAAGCGGGATGCTGTTTTCAATGAGGTAAGTATAAATACGAGAACTGCATAGTGAATAGTATTGCTACCTCTTTTGCCCGCAGCCTCTCAACTCCGAAGACTTAAACACGGGGGTAAGCGACACAACCGGTGGTGTATCTTTCGAGTAGATCCTCGGGTGCGGAACGTCGTACCTAAACATACCATGGTAAGTACCATCAGTAACCATGCACTTACACTTCCACGGAACCATCGCCCAATGCTACCGCCAAAAATCCGAGCCGCAAGCTCTCCCTGTTGGGAAGATATGTAATTCCTCCCATGGGTTGCCACTTCAAATCCCACGCAATTTTCCCTTCGTGAGCCAAAGCCAGAATCATCTTCGGCAGCTCCAATTGCTTCTTCCCGCTACGTTTAGGGCGTCCCTTGTTTTTCAGCTTTGAAATTGTCTTTGGAGTTCCTGGAATCCCCCGTCCACCTCTTCCTCGTCCCCGACCTCGACCCCGTCCACGACCTCGGCCCCGACCTCGGCTCGACTCGGCTTCTACGACCACCACCTCCGGCTCTGGAAAACCACCTACATTGTCTACGCTATCACTATCCTGTGAAACCTCGTCCGAGTCGTTTGGAAGGCAAAACTCCCATATCTGTACCACGGACTTCCCCGAAACTGGTTCACCGAGTTTATGGTAGTCTGACAATGGTTCACCGTTTTTCCTAGGGTACGTTCCTGAAGCAGGGTGTGCTCCAACTGCAAGGAACTGAGAGCTCCAAGGCTTAAATACCTTCAAAAATACGTACACGTACCTCTTTTTCAGGTCCTCCGCATACCTTCCAGGCTTGCCTTCGAGGGCACCAGTCCAGGCTCCAAACCGACCCTCCCACATGGAAGATGAACTCCTCCCCACAGTTTTCAGTACCGGGTTTCTGCATGGTTAAGTCTAGTTTCAGAACTTGGGAAGAAATTTCAGCCTAAACATACCTTCGGGACAACAACGGATCCGAACAGAGGTAAACGCACTGGTTCTGCATCCTCGATGCCGAAGTCGAGAGCCAAGGATGCCATTGCATATTGGTAATATTCCTGCCAGTTCCTGTCAACAAGTTGATATATCCATCCCAGAACTAAACACTTACTGGGGAAATCGTGCTTCAGCCGCCCATTGTGCAGCTGCATCGAAGGAATGGAATCCCATGCTATCTACATTACCGAATGTTAGACCAGCACCAGCCGCAGCCCTCAGCACCTCCTCCATGCCCACGCAGTTCGGAAGAGCCCTAATTTCATCAAGAACCCTAATGGAACTATTTTGGCGCGAAATTCATGTAGCTAAAAAGTTGGTCGCGCAAATTTCAAGTGGGGGTTCAGTGGAGCACTCACACAGACTTTGCATTGGGTGATTCCTTTGCTACAGCTATAATAATTATGTGTACATTTTCTTTGCCTCTGACTACACTCACGCAAACAACAACCATTGACGTATGCACAAAAATTCCTTTGGCCGCTGCTGACTTCAACAGGCAACTCACAAGTGGAGAGACGTATCGAGCTCGGAATGATCGTCATGGCCGGCAATAACACTGTCGGCCCTTTCTACGGTATTTCTCCAGTTTTTGAGAAGGAACTGAGTTTCTCGTGGTTCATGATAGACTGGTGCCAATGTTGATGCTCCATGAGGATTTTCCGTTGATAAGAACTCGAAACAGTTGTTTTCGAATGCCTTCTTGCTGTGAACCATTGATGATAAATCGCTGTCGAACATGGTTACGTCCTTGTTACATGATGTGAACGCCGGTGGAGAAGTATTGAAAGGACGATGAGACATCACATTTTCCTTGTGAAAAGAGGACTTGCTTGGACTGCTGCTGTCCTCCAGCAACGAGGATTCCATCCGAGGGTAACTTCCGTGGTTCAGCTGCTTTGCTTGTCGCATTTCCTTGTCCCGCTCCAGCCGCAGAAACCTTTGCTGGAGCAAAGCAATGGTGGAATGCTCGGCTGCAGTAGGCGGCTGCAAGAAACCATGATTCATCCTCGAGTAACCATGTTGCTGCTGAATTCCTGAAAGAAAAACAGGCTCAGAAGTTATGCAAGGACGAGCCTACGAACCTCCGAAGTTGTCCATGTAGTTGAGCAGCTGAAGCTGGATTGTCCTCTGAATCCTTTCATCAAACTGCTGCTCCTGGACATAGTACTTTGAAGGTCTGGCCTCCTCAAAGTGAAATGGAGTTGTGGGGCTTGCAAGCTGCGGTGCTTTCAGAATAGGCCTCTTGATCTCCCCTGTTCATCAACAGCAGCAAACACTATGTAAACAACCGTCTTTCTCACGGCTTTCATACTTATATCATCGTCTTCCATAGGATGCTGCATCATCATCCTGAGCTTGAAGACGTTGGAGCTTGGAACTTGGAACTCTCTGAGAGGAAGAACACCAAGTATATATTTTACCCCCGGAGAAGAGAAACGTAGATAGCTCTCTCTGAGAAAAGCCTACGACGAGCTTCTTGCCTTAAGAAGTGCAGAAATATAAAAATTGTGAAACTTTGAAAATATAAATCCTCAACGAAAGCACAACATGCGTGCATGCCTCAAACAAGGGAATAGGACGAAGCAAATGCTCACATCCCACGGATATACGACGAATAAGTGGGCACTCCTTTGGTGGATTCTGCTTGTCGCCTTTGAGGCTTAGCAACGAGCTGCGAATCATTTGACAAGTTCAATAGCTCGCTCTCTCGCTGGCCTGGCGGCAAATCTAAGGCAAAGCTCGCTTGAAGTAGCCCTGTGCCAAAGTTTCAACCTTTAGTGGTGTGCGTGGAGCCTATTGCTTTTGACTCCATTGCATTGTCTCCTTGTTAAATGCATGTATAATAACAATTTGATACAGCAAAATTGAGTTGTCAACGTTGAGATACCACACAATGGAGGTCCCTTGTACATTAGAAGGGACGTTCTAACGTCTTTCGGGTGCAAACTCGTTCCTATATGAATGCACTTTGTTCGGACGTTGTTAGTACGAACAAACTACTGGAGCCTTGAGGCATGAAACTCAGGATATGACTGATAGCTTAAATTGATGATAAGCTAGTGATCATATGGTATAATATAAGCATGAAACACAAACAAGAAACACACTTGTAATCAGAAAGATAATCTATTAATCATCATATCGTATAAAGTATGTGACTCCCGATGCACAGGGCCTCAGGGGAATGTAGAGAAGTCGAGGCCCACAGCAAAACTACAAAAGCGTACCCGCACTCGCGTCCATCCATATGCTGATACTCTGAAGAACGATAGTAGAGACTCACTGTTCCAAAAAATATATACGAATCTTAGCAGCAAGAAGAACAGGCATGAGATGAGAGCAGCCCCCACCATGATGTTGAAGGAATAATAATAATGAGCCTTTTGAAGAAAGAACGGTATCAATCCATCACTCTCAAGAGCATTGTGCCAGCCCTAGTCGTTGTCATATAGTTTATGTCCAATTCTCACCGTGCACTTCTTCGTCTCGTCGTTTTGCCATTGTCGAGTTGTTTTGGTCTGGAAGTAAATGGTTACCAAGTTTTTACTTTGTGTGCCAACGTAGTAGTACCATCACCGGCAGGTACCATCACTCGCGAAGAATCATCCACCTCAAAGACCATTGTCTCATTGCTTCAAAGCTGCTGCTGCTGCCTGCACGGAAATTTGGATGCGAGTTCATAAGTTATTCCAGAATGAACTAAAGATGTATGGACTTCACGTACCACCTGGAGGAAACGAACGAAAGGCCGACTCGACGTTTCTCGACGTTGCTCCAAAGTATAAAAGGCCGCATCGTTGCTCCAAAATACGAAAGGCCGAATCGACTCGACGTTTCTAGTTGCTCGAAAATACCAGAGAAAAAAAAGAAGGGGAAGTGTTCATCTTGTAGCCTGTCGAAAGCTCGTCGATTTGCACATGCAATCTGGAGCTGGGTAAGTGTAGATGGATTGTTTCGGTTGGCGGAGGCGGACCTGACCCATGCGATTCTTGTGGCCATCGATCACCTTCTTCCTGAACTCGGACCACCCCATTGTCGAGTTCGCAAATAACCGTGACAATAGAACCATGTCCAGTCTCATAGTCTTTCGAACATTCAAATATGTCCTATGCGCTATCTGTACCACCCCAAAATAACGTACCATGAAAAATTATCAGTGAATAACTAATATAACTTACTTACCATTGCATTATGCATGTTCCCCGGTGAAGCAGAAACGAAGAAATCGCTCTTCAAGCAGACGTAGTAATCGAGGGCAGCCATAAGCGAAGCCTTGTTCTTGAAGGGTTGTAGCTCCGCATCTGTGGCAATGGCGGTCTTGTCTTGCATCAGGGGAAAGATGTTCTTGAGGTAGGATAGCCTGGCGTTACCACCGTAAACCTGGTATGTACCATCGTATTCAGTATACGTATATATATATCAACAACTACTGTACCTTGTAAGAAGCCAAGTATACCCGAGTCCGGTTGCCAAAGCCGAGTGCCGCAACAGTGAGTCCGGCTTCCTCTGGAGTGAGCGGGCATTTCCCAAGAGCTCGAAGTTCCTCTATGGAAAACCGCGAGTTTGGAACTCTGCCGGCCCACAACTGCTGCCGATAGTACTCCAGCGCTAGTCTTTCAGCCTTTCCGCCACCGAAATCACAAGCCGAGTGGGCAGCCATGTCCTGATGAATTCCTACACCGTATCAACACTCTCAGGTACTCAAAGAAAGCCGAAACGCACGAAGAAAACGAAACGCACCTTGTCGAACCGCAAATGAAGCGCTACAAACTTGACCGGGTTCGCATATCGGCCCTCCTCCGGCGACGTGCCGTGCCGGATCCGGTGAACGATAGCGTCACCGACAGTTGTGATTGAATCGACAAAACGTAGAGCTTGAAAGTTCACTTTGCACCGGAGCTGTTGTATATCCGGAGGTACGTCGTCGAAGGACAAGCGGTGCGAGAACGGTGCTATGGCTGCGATCCCGTAACTGCGTCAACGTCAGTACCATGAAGAATCAAAATGAATCAAATAAAGAATCACAACTCACGAAAAGAAGACCCACCTCCGCAATATTGGCAGCGCATTCTCGACGTACCAACTCGGCCGCGCATGTACAGGCGCATCTTTGATCCTCGTTACTCGTATACCAGTTGCGTAGTATTCCCGAGTACTCCACGCGTATTCTTGTGGTACGTCCTTCACAACCCTTACGTCGTTGGCCAGGAAGTTGATGAAGTAGTTCACGTCGTATATATCCTCAAATGAGCTGGAAAATCCTAGGTCATGCAAAAGGCGTTGCTCAAAAACGTCATACCTTTCATCCTTCCAGACGGGGTTTACGTCGAGATGAGGGATCACGAGTGTCACGTTCAGAAGCTTTGCAACTGCAACCGCATCACACACCTGAAAGCATCACGTAAGGTCAAACCTCACCATCGTCACGAAACACTTACGCCCATTCTCTGTTGGTTCAAACCTCCCTCGAGGAACACCTGAAGATATCCACCCGTGGTTCTTACGTCTGATATCAACACCACAAGACACCAAATTTGTTAGATAAGCAGCTCCCATTAAAACAACGTTAAATGATGAGTGTTATTAACTATGGTGAAACTATGACCTCAAAAGTGTGATCTTTCCGTCAACTACTATGACCTCATAACAGTGACCTAAGGTACTTACCATTAGGTAATCCTGTTTGTCGGCCGCAGGGTCCCCATCCATCGCTGTTGGGAGGATTCCACAAGTCCGTTTCAGTGAAGGTGTCACCAGTTTCCTGGAGATGGACGGATTTTTCTCTGGTTTTTTCAGCAACGAAAATATATAAGACTCACCCGCCTAAAGTCTTCCAATGAAGACATCAAGTGTGGATGTTGAACGGATGGAGGTTGCCATTCCTGAGGTTCGCAAAGTCAAGTGTAAGTAGCACACGTATTCGAAACATGCACAAGCAAGGTCCGACCTCAACAAAGTCGGTTTGAACTTTGTGTGCTTATATGGTGCACCAGAAACTTTGTGTGTGCAATCAGAAAACATATACAACACATGAATCTTCTTCAGAAGATTCACCTCTGTACTAAACGGTGCTAAACAATGACTAAACTACGGCCAGCAATGAAGCTTACCGAAAACAGTGAAACCCAGGATGATGGATCGGTACGGAGTAGATCCGAAAGAAACGGAAGCAATCCGACCAGGACAAGTCCTACAATCTTGTACAGCGCGCACGTTCGTCCGGGTCTGCCTCTCATTTTCGGAAGAACCCTAAAAGGGACAATGAACCTATGATGAACCCTAAAAGAAATCGAAAAGGGGTTTTGCGCTTTATTCGAATATCCCGCGAAACCATTAGTGGGATTTCAGGCGTTATGAGCATGATTGATTGCTTCAAAAGTGGTGTGCCTTGGTGCTTCAGGTCACCACCACACTAGCCAGGCTTCCATAACAATCTCTTGCAGTGGCGAAGTGCTAGCCCCAAACGTTTTCAATGGTCGCTTGCGTGGCCTGCACGCCAAAGGCCTACATTGAAGGGGTAAAAATTGGCATTTTCAAGTGAGAAAGGGATTGGCATTCCACGCAGGACAACAAGTCCAACTATGGCGGGATTCAACGATTATGGAGGGCCGGCGGACTGAAAATTCCACACATTTGAAATAAATAAAGATATATTGGCCACAAAATACACATGGTGGATGTTAGAATCTGTGGTCCGACCAAGCCAAGTAGATCAACTTGGCTGCCGGCCACCAGAGACAACACCTTTATACCCCTCTCATAGGCGATCATGTCGATGAATCGATAATTGCCACCACTTTGATGATTGAGCGCTTCCAATCCGTGTAATCCAAATCCACTCCAAAGCTCTCCACAGTAGAGCTGTCTATATGTATATGCTATACCACTCACACATAGAAAAACATGTACGCTATACCCACGAGGGGCTATACACACGACACAAATCTATGGAGTTTGGAACCTTTCAGAAAAGACCACTAAGTGCGCCCTCTTTGGAAAGAAACTTGAAACGAAACACTCTAAAATTACAAAGACAAAAAACTTGACAAAATCAAACTTGGATGGATCAAGATGAGTCCTTTCACACTGCCACGATGAGACCTGGCATGGTGGTTGCAGTCACCTGGCTCTGCCAAAGAGTTCCGGGAAAGCTCGAAGTGACGGTCACGGAAGTGTTGAAGTACTCACGGAGTCCCACTACTTTGCCCTTCGTGATGGTGAAGACATGGACCCAGCACACGACTTTTGGGGATGGTGCTGGAAGGGAAAGGAAGCCTTCCGCAAGGAGTAGGTCGCTACTCTGGAGCGATGATACACGCGCTGGCTTGAATGTGAAGGATCCAACGCGATCGACTCCCGTGAGCATTCGCATGAGATGCTGCTGCAACGGAGGGCCGTGGAACCACCACTCCAGATCAGGGGCAACGATGCCCCTCACCGATTCTACATCCCCTGCAGAGAGTGCCTTGTAGAACTTCTTGAGGACAGAGAGATTTCTACAGGCACTACTGCCAGGTGGTTCTGCTCCACCTTCTGATGATCCGGCGCCGTTGGTCGCGCTGCCACCGCCGTTCACGCCGCTGGTGATCCCAGAATTTGCTGAAGCGCCACCATCTTGAGACATGCAACGACCCTAGTTCGGGGGTTGGCCCTCTTTTTAAGTATGGAAAATTTAAAGTGGCGCAAAGAACAGACGATAGATAACGCGCGAACTCGAAGAACACAAAAGTGATGCATTTTCCTTGTGAAGCATGCTTTAAATAGAGTCCAACTCTGGATCAACGACTGCACGTTTGACACCTGGCCATTGTCATCACCGACGGCGGTAATCCTGCGCCGCCAGTTCAAGAACGGCGTCGACGAGGTTCCTGGCCAAAACAGGCCACGGCGTCGAATATGCCCAGTCACTCGGAACAATGTCAGATCATCGCGAACGTTGGAATTCAAATTGGCGATGGCGCCAAAGCGATGGTTGCCCTAGAAAAGCATTTCTGTATCCAGGCTTGCAGACAAGTGGATCTTTGGCCGTGGATCTACTTTAGCGTCGTCCACGGTTCAGGGGAAGCATGGAACAGGTGCTTTCTCTTGTTCCATTGATTGATTGATTGATTGACGGAATCGAGACAGGAATTGTGTCCTGGAGATGCCTCCTCAATTGAGGATTATTCACCACGCGAATGGAGGACGACTTTGCCGGCGAACAAGCGAATACACCTTCTTTTTCCGTGCAGGCAGCGAATATACACAGTAGATTTTGTTTTTGTGGTTTTTGTTCAAAAAGCAAAGACACACATTTTGGTCCTTCCCGGGAATCGCTTCGATTCTTCCGAGAAGGAACAGGGGATGCGAGGACGAAATATCATCAGGAAATAAATCACAAATGTAGGATCACTGGACCAAGGGGGAGTTAGATTTCCTTCACTAAATTGCTGCTAGTCGATCTGTAGTCGATGAAGAATGGAGATGAAAATTACATTGCGAAGACGAGGCCGGGCATGGATCGGCTGCTTGTCGTTTGGCTCTGCCACACCGTGGTCGAGCAGGCTGGAGCAGTCACGGTAACGGAGGTGTTAAAGCATTCGCTGAGCTCCACGACCTTGTGAGAAGCTGCATTGATCTTCCAGACATGGACCCAGAAGACCTCCTCCTTGCCGGAAATGGTTTGACCCTCGGCGAAAACGAGATCCCCGACCATGCAAATGCGCGATGGCTCGAAGTGAAATGCACCAAGCCTGTCGACTCCCGTGAGCATCCGCATGAGGTGCTGGTGTGTGGGAGGCCCATGGAAGCTCCATTCCAAATCTTCGGTCACCATTGATTGAATGGTGGCGACGTCTCCCTTGGCGAGAGCAGAGTAGAAGGAGATGATCGCCTCCTCCTCATAGCTCCAGGCATTGCTGCTGCTGGTGGCGTCCATTCTTGCTAGATTTGTACTTGAAAAGCGAAGAAACGATCGACGATCGAACTGATCGCTGCAAATCTAGCGAAGTGGCTGGGATTGCTTGCTTGCTCAAGAACAGAGTCTGTGAATGTTGATGCTTTGAAGGTTGTTGCCGCGGGTTTTATAGGGAGGGAATGTGGGGGGTAGGAAATGAAAGCTCAAGGTGAAACCTTTCACCGCAGTAAAACCTCTGGGGTGCATACGTGTCTGGTCTCAATCATTTGGATGGTGACGGGGGCATAGGGAATTGGAGATGGCCAAGCATGGGCCCATTGCGCTCTTGAATGGTACCATTCCACGTCGCCAGTTGAACCTCCGTCGGATGCAAGCAAGGCAATTGATTTACCGGCGGAAATGTTTGGGAACTTTTCAATTTGGGGTCAACGAGCGCTGCCGACACTCATAGCTGGAGTTCCCAAATGGAGAAATCTTGTTTTTTGCCGTCGCGTTTCCCGCGATCTCCCGACACTGAAACGGAATCTCCTCTACTTAATTAAAAGTGCAATTTTTATTGCTTTTTCGGGGCTTTGTTTGGGGTAGGGACTGGGATCTCCCGACAGTTCAAGCAATTTTGGGGCTGGCATGTTGAACTCCAGCAACTCGAGAGCTTGTTTAGCCCCCGTCTATAGCTTTCAAGTGTCCTCTGTGTCTATTGAAACATTGGTTTTCCTCGACCATGGGGTGGATAGGAGACACATTTCAACTTTGTTTGGGTATAAACTAACACCTTAAGAACCCTCCAACGGGGACTCGGGGGTGGGGTTTAAACTTATCTACCTCAAAAAGCCATGGTCCGTGGAGAGTTGTTTTTTCCATCTATCTTAGAGGTTGATTGATAGGACGCACGCACGGAGCATTCAAAGTAGGGGTCCACAAGAGTGGGCGAAGGATGATCACCATTGCAGCAGCTCCAGGATGATATCAAATGTTTGAGAGCTATCAAAGAATGAAAGAAGAAAGAAAATGCAACTGGCCTCCTTACGTAGGAAGCATGGCCAAAAAGACTGCGCGACTGTGACCAGAAAACAGCTGGCTTGCTTGATGAGCAAAGAGGGAAGATTGGATGCATTTGGGTCTGCTGTTGCTGCCATTCGCAATCTTGCATCCTCCGCCTCCATACTACCAATGCATTGATCATCAAGACTCAACCACACATAGTCTAGTCACAGTTTTTATTCTTTGATTCCGAGTAGAATTCAATTGAATAAGTTAAAATAGATGAATAAAATGTTGTTTCAATTCAATAACTGGCTGCAGCAGCTGGACAAAATGATAAGGACCTGTCACTGTAGTCTTGTAGTATACTTGTTCTTCTTCTCTGTAGTAATGTTGTTGAAGAAGAAAAAAAAAAGAGCGTAAAATAGAAACCCAAACCATCGCCCAAACTCTCTCACATCATCTCCTGAGAGCGTCTTACGATCCTGCTAACCTTCTTCTTAAACTCCTCTCGTCTCTCTCGCCATTCCTTCTGCAGAAAGGAAAAAAACCACCAAAAAACAAGGATTAACATCACCATCGAAGACAGTGATAATCTTGCAACTCACAGCTGCATCGATGTTGGCTGGCGATTCATCGTTGGGACTCGAAAGCATCGATATGATGCTCAGTAAAATGGTTTCTACCTGCAACACACAAACTTCACATCAAGCACAGAAAGCCAAAATACGTATAGCAACGTCCAGCTTGCATACCGTGTGGACCGGGGACCATCGCTCACTGGCGAGCTCGTAGCCATTCGGGTCGTCTCCTGGCGCATGAAGGATCGATATACACACTCTACCATCAGGATACACTGTAAAGCTACCATGGTAAGTACAACCAACCACGACCGACATTACCATTGGGGTGCCACATATCTGATGTAAATCTCACGGTTGGTGGACTATTTGGATAGTTTGGAGGAAAGCTCATTATCGCGTTGAAGTACCCACCCTCACTAAGGAAAAAGTGGAAAGCATAGGTCAGCCACAATTACGTCATGCATATATACTCGTGACTACGTATAAATTAGGGTTATAACAAAACAACTACGTATACTAGAAAAAAACAATATTTTATGTGCGTATACGACTACGGACACGAAAATGAAAGCCAAAGGTATGGCTGCGGCGGCCTTAAAAGAAGGGATCTCATCCTCATCTTCATCCTCAATCAGGGGGGCCTGCACAAAATCGTGCAAAGCATTCAACCATGAGGATATGGTCCTTGCATTATTAATATAACTAAACATGTTTAATAGCTCACTAAAATACTTACTATAGCGTATCAGGAGGTCCAATAATTGTGACGGCCCACTCGAAAACATTGGAGTCGTCTACCAGCCCCGCAGAGAAGCCATCCAGAGGATTTCGCGTCAAATCTGCACACACACAAAAATTGAATGCGATGCCGCCGCTGGTGCACCTTTGCTAATATGGAATGTAACAGTGTACCATAGTCCACAAGGACGGTATTTGTGGGTTATATATATATGTTTATCTAGTACGTTGCATTCATGCGAGCATGAAATTGCCCATCAATGCAAGCAACAATCCTTCACGCAAAGAACCCGAGCGTACCTTTGAGCTGCTTGCGCAGCAGCAGCATCGCCTGGTTGTCGCCCATCCGCAAACCCTGGATGGATGGCTGCTCGATCGATCGATCGATCGCCCGATCCACGCGAGCGTACGCCGAGATCGAAGCGCGGAGCCGATGACGTCGCCCGAGGCCGCTCCTGGAGCCTCCCTTTGCGGACAATGGAAAGATCAAGGGGAAAGTCACCAAGGGAATTAAACTTTGGTTGGGAGACGTGCCGGAATATTCTGCACACGGCTAGATTTTCGGGCCTAATCAGTATCTTGGCCCTAGTTTAGGTTAACATGGGAATCGACGGCTCCAGATGGGCTTTCCCTGCCATCCGACGGCTGCGGTTGGCCTGCACTTTCCCTCTCTTTCCAAGTTCAAATGCTTCGCATTCCATAGCTCCGTCCCAATCGACCCGCTGATAGTGAATTCACGAGGGGATCTTTTGCACAAAGGATCTAGATAAGCCATTTACCCTAGTCCACGTGGCGCAGGCTGTGTCGTTGGATCCACAGATGGACGGCTGTGACGTTCGGCCTTTTCTGATCGTTGATCCTTAGGATCCAACCGTCAGGGTTTATCGTTCCTTCACCCTAGTTTTTTGCCGATTGCATCTCTCTCATTTGCATGACAAAGAAGCGATCGAGGGCGGATGCACAGCTGAGCGATGAGGACGTAGCTGGGAGCAGCAGCACCATCACCGCCACCTTCGAGTCGCCAACAACCATGGTAAGCCCAATCTGGATTTTGGATTCGTCGGTTTCATATATGGTCCGTGATTTCAGGAGAACTTGTGGAAGGAAGCTTTTCCAGTAGGCACAGAGGTACGCAGAGTATTACCATTGCCAGATTTGGTACTAAACTTGTGGTTAACAGTGGGACCAATACGATAAAGTCTATGCCATCAACTGGAGCTTCACTAACCTAGAGGTACTTAGTCCATGGTTAAGCATCATATAACTAACGTATACGTATACGTATTCTATCAGCAAGCCTTTGAAGAAGGCGGCGTTCTATACGGGAAGCGGGTCTACTTGTTTGGATGCACTGAACGTAAGCAGGGCTTTTTCGCATGTTTCTAATTGTTTCTTCGATTTTCTCAGCTCAACTGGTGCGCTTTCAAGATAGCCACAAAATAATGTACATCCCGGCCGTAGTTGCGGTAAGCACCCGTAGAGTATACCGTATATTCTTTGCTCATTTCCCTCGTATACGGTACCGTAGGTGACTTCGCCGTTTCCGCCGTCTGATAAGATCGGCATCAAGTCCGTGCAAATGGAGGGGGAGATGATCGTTCCAATGAAGGAGATGAAGATGGATTGGATGCCCTACATTCCGGACGATGTGTTGACGTAAGATGTAAGCCCTTACATGCCACAGGGCACGGCTCGATCGTATACCTCAACACCGTATGTTGTTGCAGCTACAGCTCCTTGGAGCGCTACAAGTGCGAGATCTTCACCCTCAAGTGCACCCAGAGGAGGTACGAGTACCACGTTAGTTACCACCGACGTTAACCATCGCCGGGTTGTCTTTCAGGGTGGCTTTGAGGCATCTGAAGCAAGAAAGGATCAAGAAGTACGAGTACTGCCTTCCATGTACGTTTTTCGTAGTTTTTATACGTTGCTGATGGTTTATCAACAGACATTTATCAACCTCTGAAGGAGGAGGAGCCTGAGGCAGATACGGTGGTATCGCTAATGTATTCGATGGACGACAAGCCACCCGTGGTTGCTGAGTTTGATTGGGATCTGGATGAGCTTGCGGTATGTTCTTCAATGTTTATGCGGGTTTTCTGATTTGTACGAAATCGTGTTGTAGGAGTTCACTGATAATCTCATTTCGGAGGAGGTTCTTCCCAAGGAAGAACGAGAGAAATTCATGGTAATACTTGGATTTCTCGACTTTTCTTACGCTGTATTTTGCAGGAATACGTGACAAAAAGTGTCAAGGAGCAGAAGAAAAGCCAGAGAGAGGTGTATAGAAAATGTGCTCATTTTGGTGGTGGCTTATTCTTTGAAAATTTCAGGCAAAATTGGCGAGGAAGAAGGCCATTGAGGAGATGAGCGAGGAGAAGAAGGCTGCCTATGAGAGCATGAAGCTCTACAAGTTTTATCCAGTGAAGACTGATGACACGCCTGACCTTGGGGAACTGAAGGTGAGTTTTATTAATTAATTAATGGCATTAATGGCTATCGTTGTGCAGGTTCCGTTCATCAACCGGTACTACGGCAAGGCAGATCAAGTTTTGTGAGGCGTTACTAGCAGTTTTGTAGATTTGTTCCTGCGTAACATCAATGACATACAAGAACTTTCTTATGAATTGAATACACGTTTTAGAAAATCATATTAATTGCCCCCGCTTAT
This sequence comes from Selaginella kraussiana, assembly GCA_001021135.1. Taxonomy (NCBI): domain Eukaryota; kingdom Viridiplantae; phylum Streptophyta; class Lycopodiopsida; order Selaginellales; family Selaginellaceae; genus Selaginella; species Selaginella kraussiana. The sequence continues at coordinate 20,064 of LDJE01097219.1, forward strand.
TACATTTACAATTCACAATTTAGGGTTTTGGTTTAAGCATAAAC
>LDJE01097264.1:0-15738 GCA_001021135.1 Selaginella kraussiana
GCAGCAGCAGCACTACCAGCAGGTTCAGCAGCAACGCTACCAGCAGGTTCAACCACAGCTGCCACAAGCAAACCTGCAACCCGAGCAGCTGCCCCAGCAGCAGCCGGAAGATACGAAGGTTTCTACGGATCAGAGGTATGTGCATCTTTGAACATGCATGCAGTGGTTTCTTACCATCGTGCTTCGTAGTTTGCAAGAATTTAAGTCGCAGCTGAACTTGCCCAAAGATGAGCGATATAGAACGGAGGTAGGTTTTGGCTTTTGTAGACGTATTTGTATACGTAGCTGGTGTTGTTCTTCAGGATGTTACTGCAACGAAAGGGAACGAGTTTGAGGACTACTTCCTGAAACGGGAGCTGCTGATGGGAATCTACGCGAAAGGGTTCGAGCGTCCGTCTCCCGTTCAAGAGGCGAGCATTCCAATTGCTCTAACCGGAAGTGATATTATGGCGAGAGCAAAGAACGGAACTGGCAAAACTGCGGCATTTCTCATCCCATCTATTGAGAGAATCGACCAGACAAAGAATGTGATCCAAGGTATTTTGGAGATGTTCATGTGATTTTTTGCTCGATGGTTGATATTTGAACCACTTGTTTACGCACTTGAATTAGGTACTTGTTTGAATTGCATTTTGATATGTTTGTGTGAATTTTCTCGGTTGCTTTGTGTTTTTTAATTATTAGATTAGATAAAATTCAACGTTGCTTTTGTGCAATTGAATTGAATTGACTGTGTTGAATTGAAATAGATTTTATATTTTGGGGTGAATTTCTTGGTTGCTTCTTGGTTGTTTTTGTTAATTGTGAATTGAATTCATACTTATTAATATAATTTATTGGTCAGTTCTTATCCTGGTGCCTACGCGGGAATTGGCACTTCAAACATCACAAGTTTGCAAGGAGCTGGCGAGGTACCTCAAGATCGAAGTCATGGTGACCACGGGTGGAACCAGCCTCAAGGACGATATCATGCGGCTTTACCAGCCCGTTCATTTACTCGTTGGAACGATAGGTCGAGTTCTGGACCTCGCGAGCAAAGGAATTTGCAAACTCCAAGATTGCTCAATGCTCGTCCTGGACGAGGTATCTATGTTCTTCTGTTTTTTTGATAGTCCGAACTCATAAGCGGATGTCGGTTTTTCCAGGCCGATAAAGTACTGTCGCCCGAGACACAGCCTCCTTTGGAACGGCTCATGACGTTCCTCCCCGAAAACAGGCAGATTTTGCTCTTTTCGGCTACGTACCCGGTGTCGGTGAAGCATTTCATGGATAAGTACCTTCGGAAACCATATGCTATCAATCTCATGGACGAACTGACGCTCAAGGGTGTAACGCAATACTATGCTTTTGTTGAGGAGAGGCAGAAGGTTCACTGCCTTAACACACTGTTCTCGAAGGTAAGATGGTTTAACCATCGAGGGTTAACCTTTAGAATTGTAGTATCAATTAACTTAGAACAGTAGAAGTTTAAGAAAGCAAGGTTTTAATGCTTGGTTAATGCAGCTGCAAATCAACCAGTCCATCATCTTTTGTAACTCTGTGAATCGCGTTGAGTTGCTGGCCAAGAAGATCACCGAGCTCGGGTACTCGTGCTTCTACATTCATGCGAAAATGCTGCAATCGCATCGCAATCGGGTTTTCCACGACTTCCGGAACGGGGCATGCCGTAACCTTGTATCCTCAGGTACCCGAGATCCGAGTCCGAGTTGACATCGGGCTGACCTTCGGTGTTTCTGTTGCAGATCTCTTCACTCGGGGTATCGACATTCAGGCCGTCAATGTAGTGATCAACTTCGACTTTCCGAAGAACTCCGAGACGTATTTGCACCGGGTAAGTGTAGTCCGTGGTTGCAAAGTCGGTGTTTTGAGTCGGGTTCTCAGGTCGGACGCTCGGGGCGATATGGGCACCTCGGACTTGCTGTCAATCTGATCACGTATGAGGACCGGTACAACTTGTAAGTGTGATCGTTCTCGGCTTCTAGGGTTTGGACTTAAGGGTTTGATGAACAGGTACCGGATTGAGCAAGAGCTTGGGACGGAGATTAAGCCGATACCTCCGCAGATCGACCAATCAACGTACTGTATGTAGATTATCGTGGTAACGTGTGATCGATGGTTGTGGTTCAACATTGGGGATGGTGATGGTAATGGTGATGGTCCGTGTGGTCATCAGGAGAAGTTTCAAGAAGAATCATAAACAAAGAACGTGGAGCTTTTGAATTGTGGGAATATGCCGGTTTTTTTTTTTGTTATTCTTAAATATTCGTATAAATATATCGATAGAAAGATATCAACCCTGTTCATAGTGTGGTATATTGTTGGAGGAAAGAAGAGAGCGACGAGGAGGAGTAGTGAGAGCGGCGTCTTTGTAGTTTGAGAGTTTTTTTCCGCGATCGTCTGCCCTGAACGACGGCGGCGGTGGCGAGGCGACGATCGCGTTCATTCATTGGGACGAATTCGTTATATGTTTCATCGTCCTCGTTGATCGCTCTTTTTTTCTTTTTATTGGGTTTGTGGAAATTGTGGAAGATCATTTGGTCGCAATTTGGCGATCGAAGGTTGGTACCAGGGTTGTGCACGAATGCGGAATGCAGATCTGGATTGCTTTGTTTGCGTGCTTGATCGTCTTCAAGAAAACTCCATAGTAATTGGGGAGCTTGTTTCGTNTTTTGCTTCCTGATTCTTTCGTCTCAATGTTTTTTGAACATGTTGTTGTTCCAGGGCGGAATCGGTTTCCTGGAGGAAGCAAGGATTCCGTCGATCGATCGATCGATCGGAATTCTGTCGAAGATGGCGGCAACCACTACGATTACTGAGATGGTATGTCCGCCAATCAATCCATCCATCTCCGCCGTGCTTGCTTGTTGTTCTTGCATTCATTCATTCATTCATTCATTTGTACTTCGCAATGAAGCTTTGGGGTTGATTATTTAGTATGAACGTCTCTCAAAGAACATTAATCTTTTAGTTAATTTACTTAGGAAGTGGGATAATTTTTATTTTATTTTTACCAAATTAGTGATGCTTTCTTCGTTCCAGGCCGGAACTATGACGACGACGACGTCGGGAGGAACAACAGCATCGCGAAGGAGCGAAAGATTCATGGAATGGCCAAGGTGCGTATTTCGTTATACTTCGTATTTCTGGGAATTCGTATTATTTCTTGACGTTGTGTACCAGTGTTGTATCGTTGGATTTCTACAGTTCGCGAGCTCCTAGCTATGGCGGGGGGCGTATTCGTCAAGATGACAATGACTGCATGGACGACCCGAGGATGGTCAAGAGGTGAATGCTCGACCTTTTTTTTCTGCGGCTCTGTAAATGTCTGAAAATTCTGTTTCAGTGAGGAGGAGCCGGCGGCGGCGGCTGCGAGGCCCGCCAGTCATAACGAGGATGGTGAGAAAGCCGCGGCCGCTGAAGGAGCGGCGACGCTGGCGGCGGCTTCAGTTGAAGCGGCTGCTGCAGTTGCGAATGAATCCGAGAAGATGAACCACGAGGAGAAGGCGCAGCCACAGCCGCAACCGCGAGACGAAGAACAGCGGCAAGATGGCGAGGAAGACGAGCAGGAGGAAGCCGAAGACGAAGATGAACATCAGAATCGGCGAGGGAAGAAGCAGCAGCAGAAAAAGAAGCTGAAACGGAAGTGTTCGTCGAAGGATTCGGGTGATGGTGATACGAAGGTCCGTAAGTGTACGAAACAGGCGTCTCCACAGGGTAAAAAGACGGCTACCACGACCGCGAATGGTAATGGTACCAGGCGTACTCAGAGGAGATCGTCTCACAGTAGTTCTCCGGCCAAGGAGGACGACCCCAACTTCAAGTTTTTGACGAGGTGAGGATTCGGGTGCATTTTCGGGTTGAGATTGATGGTTTTTCGGCTCAGGAGTCGTGGTAACGGAGGAAATGTGTCACCGCCGCCGGCTGCCAAGGCGTCTAAAAGGTCAAAACGGGTTGCGCAGAGGTTGGCCACTGAGGAACCACCGCCGCCGCCGCTGAAGCTGCCGAAGTTGCACTTGGTGCTCACGAGGAAGGAGATTCAAGAGGACTGGGTGAAGATCACGGGGCAGAAGTACCCCGGGAAGCCCAAGAAATCGACGCTTGTTCAACGGGTAAGCCGTGCTCGGTTCATCTCGGACTCCGGGATATCCATATCGGTTGCTTTCAGGGTTTCGGACTGTGCACTTCTTTGACGTGTCCGTCGTCTATCAAGTACCTCAATGATCCGCAATGTATGTAGTTTTATGCTCTCTCTCTTTTTTTTTTTTTTAAATGGTTCTTGAAAATGTGGGGTTTTTGTGATTACAGGAAGCTGGAGGTTTGAGTTTTTTTTTTACTCGGTAGCGAGCAGGACGTTCACACCACAGGGCAAAGGCAACTTGTACATGTTTAACTACTCCAACTTGCATCTCGAGAGAGGAAAGGAATTGGTTCGTCCAACACATTGAAGCATGAGGGTCTGTAGAGTCTAATGTATTATTTGTACGAGAGGATTACAAATTCAAGTAATTCTTCTTATCGCCATTCTGTAATTAATGAAGAGGATTATTTTATATGTTACATTTTTTAGTTATTATGTTTTGCTAGAAGAAAAAAAGTGGGTGTTTAACGTGGGTTTCTAGAGTAGACGTCGACACACAGTGGCACAATACTAAACAAAACAAAAGATAAATAAATAATAATAATGTGATAACAGATTACATTCCATCCTATATCTTGCATAATTGAACTAACCATTTTGTTCTAAAATGTGATAACGCTTTTCAGTGTAGCCACCAGCAACAACTACGATTTTAATTTTGTTTCATGGATATTTGATGGATAATTGTTGTGGTTGTGGCAAAAAATGTTATTTTAAAGTTCCAAACTTGTTTGGTATAACCACGATCTAGGCCGTCAGATCGGGCAGAGGAGGCGGGGGTCTGCTCTCGACGTCACCGAGGGGCAGTACTTATCGACGTTTCAGACGCCGCCGAAACCAATGGCCTCCTGCTCGGTCTCCATGGTTCGTGGCGCCGCTGCTGCGGGACGTTCATTCTTCTCATCAGCAGCTTCGTTGGATCCAGCGCGTTCTCACCAGGTACGCATTGCATTCGCTGCAGCAACAGGCCCTTCTTGCTCACCGCGCTCCAAGATTTCAGAGGCAGAATGCCGCATTTTTCTTGCTCACAGCTCGTAGACTACGAGCTTTCGTGCGTTCCTGGTATATACGGTATATAGAGCTGCATTTCTTGTTTTATAACGTTCTTTTTTACGTGATTATATATATATTTTTTATTTTTCTTTATTTTCCGCATACTGATCATTCGTCATTTATCCATGGTGCTAGTGTGATAACCATCAACGAGGAAGCTCACGTAGCAATAACACCAGCGGAAGCCGATTTTTCAGAGCTCTCAAGGTTCGAGAAGGGAGGTTCAGAGTTGCTCCCACTCATAGGCAACGATGCATCAAAGCAGCTGCAAGGCCTCCGGAAATCTCCGTTTCATTAGGAGAATTAGGCGATGCATTAAGCGCGAGTGGTGTGAGAACGGACACGGTTGTGGTGATTAACTTCGGACCTTACCTCAGACGTATCCCTCTTAAACGTATTTTCGTTTGGAGCATCGTTGCATTCACACTCTTCCAACTTCGTGACTTCGTAGGGGTACGTTCCGTCTCCGTATACATACGCTCTCAACGTATGGATTGTTTTTTTTTCAGGTGATCATGGGCACCGTCGTGCTATCCATGGTCGGCAACACGTTCATAGCTTGGGCCGAGGAGTACCTTCCGGGGCGGCGGAGGTTCCTCATCGCCGCCATGTACGTGGTGATCATCTCGTTACTTGCGGGTCTGGGCGTCATCTACATTCCCAAGATTCTCCAGGAAGGTGCGAACATCATCGGCCGGATACAGGTGCTGTATTTTTCTCATATTTTCATACGGTCCTACGTTGATAAATGCAGCAAAGCGAGAATCCGTATAACCTTTTGTCAGAACGACTCCGACATGCACTCGGCGAGAACATCACGGACCAGGTACTCGGACTGAGTCTCGGACTGATGTTTCATACGATGATTTCTGTCACCAGTTGGAGCGTTTCTTACTTGCGGTTGCCAAGCCGGACTCCGTCGTTCTTGTGAGTACTTTTCGGTTCTAAACGCTTACCATTATACGATGGTCCGCCAGGAATCCATGGCTGGAAATACCTCCCAGAGGTCAATCATCTTCCAGCAGCTGATCAAAGACTACTCTGGTGCAATGGTCGTATGGCTAGCTACACTCATCTCAGCAACCAGCCGCTTTGCCCTACAGGTACTATGACCGTATACGTACGAGTACACCATACGAGACTGCGTTTTTCCAGAGTTTCGTGAGTTTGATATTTTCGTTTCTTCTCGTATGGGACATGCCGTCTGTGAAAGCCGGCGTACAGTCCCTGAGGCAGTCTAGACTGTCTGGAGTATACGAGGAGATAGCACCAGTGGTAACACCTTTGTTGTCTACGAATTTAACATACTTAGATCGTCTTTGCAGGTTGCGACATTTGGGCAGATTTTCGCAAAGGCCTTGCAAGCACAGAGCACCATAGCTTTGGTGAACACGATGTTGACGAGCTTAGGGCTGTTGATCCTTGGTGTGTCCGCCGTAGGGTGGCTCTCCTTACTCGTTTTCTTCTGCTCGTTCATCCCTGTGGCCGGAGTCATCATCTCCACAGTTCCCATTGGAATCGTCGCCTTCGTAGAGTGAGTATATGTTGCATTGTTAGACTCAACGTGAGTTTTCTTTTGGCAGGTCCGGGATTCTTCAGCTTTCTCTGGTGATCCTCATGGTGGTTATGATCCATGCTTTGGAGGCTTACGTGCTAAACCCAGCAATATACTCAGGTATTTCTCCTACATATATACGTTACGTTATTCTTATAGACATTCATATAGCTCACTTGCATCTTCACCCGGTTCTTGCCTTGGGAGTTTTGGTGTTTGCGGAACACGCACTCGGCGTCTGGGGTCTCATCTCCGCCGTTCCGATGGCAGTTTTCTTCATCGAATACATCATCAAGAGGAACTCTTGTTATCAAGACGTTTAATTAAACTTAACCCGCATTTTGGTAAATGTGCCCTAATTATGGCCCTTTTAGGGCTTCTCGGATTAGAAAAATGTGCCCTAGCGTTTTAGGGCTTGTCATTCGTCAGAATGTGAGGGCATATTCGCAAAAGTGGTGTTCACTCGGTAAAACCCTAATATCATCGCCGCTGGAGGCGCGATCGTCGTCGTCACCGCCGCCGCTCGGAGGTACATAAGAAAAAAAAGAAAAAAAGAAGCAAAATGCAATCCGAGCCGAAGCCATTCGCAACGGGGGCGCTCTACGTGGGCGACCTGGACGTAAATGTGGGCGAGCAGCAGATCTTCGACATCTTCAATCGCATCGCGCCCGTGGTTTCTACTCGAATTTGCCGCGACGCCGCCAGCAAGCGTTCCCTCGGCTACTGCTATGTCAACTACAACACCCGGGATGAAGGTAAGCGAGCTCATGTTGAGCGCTGCTGATGTCGACGCCATCATTTTGCGCAGCCCTTCGTGCGATGGAAGCGCTCAACTTCACGAATGTCAATGGGAAGAGCATCCGCGTGATGCTGTCCTCCAGGGACCCAAGCATTCGAAGGAGCGGAACCGGTAACGTCTTTGTTAAGGTATGGTCGTGGTAGCCTACCTCATTAGCTTAATCTCACGTCGTCGTTAATTAACTTAACCTAATTGCAAATCGCATTAGGTTACCATCTTTGCCCTAGTGTCTTGCTTACCGTTTCTTTATTACCAGCACTTGGACAAGACCGTCGACAGCAAGCAGCTTTACGACCTTTTCTCGCCGTTCGGGACGATCCTCTCGTGCAAGCTCGCTGCCGACGACTCCAATGTCTCCAAGGGCTACGGCTTCGTGCAGTTCGACTCGGAAGAAGCTGCATTTGCGGCGATTGAGAGCCTCAACGACACCATCCTCAAGGATAAGAAGATCATGGTGCAGCCGTTTGTCCGTCGACAGGAACGAGAGGGCTCCTCGGGTTCCAGCACCAACAAGTTCTGCAACGTCTTCGTGAAGAACCTTCCCGAGACGACCACGGCCGAGGACCTCAAGGATCTGTTCATCAAGTACGGGCCGATCAGCAGCGCGGTTGTCATGACGGACGCCGCCGGCAAGTCGAAGATGTTCGGGTTCGTCAACTTCGAGAACCCGGACGATGCTGCCAACGCCGTGGAGGGCCTCCATAACTACACTTACGAGGACAAGGTCCTCTACGTTGGCCGTGCCCAGAAGAAGACCGAGCGCGAGGCCGAGCTGAAAGCCCAGTACGAGGCCGGTCAGCAGCAGCGTGGGGAGGCCAACAACCTCTACGTGAAGAACCTCGACGACTCCATCGACGAGGACAAGCTGCAGAGTTTGTTTCGGCCGTATGGAGTGGTGACGTCTCACAAAGTGATGAAGGATCCGCAGGGACACAGCAAAGGTGCCGGTTTTGTGTCCATGGAGACCAGTGAAGCCGCAAAGCGAGCGGTAAGTGGTGGTAATGGTACGGCGTTACCATGGTAATCCTGCGTTCTGCCGGTTTTTGTAGATGGTGGAGCTGAGTGGGAGGATGGTCGGCAGCAAGCCGCTGTACGTTGCAGAAGCCGAGCGGAAGGACGTGAGGAAGGCGAAGCTCGAGGTAGGGATTTTAGGGTTTGGTTCCTTGGGGTTTAGGGTTAGGGTTTATAAAGCTTCGTCCTTGCTTGCAGGCCCAGTACTCGACCCGTCCTCCGGCTCAAATGTTCTCGACGCCACCACCGATGAGTTTCTACCAGCCGCAACTTGGGATGTACCACGCTCATCAGATGCCGGCACCATTCTTCGGCGGTGGTCGCCCGATGTCACCACAGTACCATCGGCAGAGCCCGTGGCCTGGAGCTGTTGGAGCTCCGCATACCATGCAGCAGCAGATGGTACGTAGGTGAAGTTTTGGATTTCTGATGATGAACATTCTTTTCAGCCGCATTTTCAACGCACGAACAACTACCAGATGCATCCTCGGGGTCCTCCTCAGCACAACTTCCGAAGCGAGCGTTCCCTCAACTTGGCTTCCGCGTTGGCGCACGTAACTCCAGATGATCAGAGGGTGGTGAGTTGCGTTCTTTAGGGATTTCCAGCCCTAACCCGACGTTGCATTGTACACAGATGCTCGGTGAGCAGTTATACCCTCTGGTGGACGACCTGGACCATAGCCATGCCAGTAAGATCACTGGCATGCTCTTGGAGATGGACCAGACGGAGATCCTTCATCTGTTGGAGACGCCGGAAGCGCTGAGGGCCAAAGTGGAGGAGGCAGCGGAGGTGATCGACCACTCTCAGTTCCTCAATTCGGGCGTTGCGTCCCTCTCGCTGGCTGCTTAAGGCAGGATGATGGTTTTTGTGCGGCACAAGTTCATGGTTCACATTTGTATTAAGTGGCCGTTTAATGCAAAGCGTTCCCGTACAATACAGCATCACAGTCTAGACTCAATACTCAATACTGTTTTTTTGCCGATCGTAGCGCTGAAAAGATTCTGGCGCCAACGACGACCCTGGCGAAGACCTCATGGGAGAAGACTCGGTCAATTCTGCGGTCAAAACAATTCTACAGCTGACTCTGGTACGATTGTTTTTGCCAGGATTGCTTGAAGGCCTTTACTTGGCCTTTACTTTCTGCCAAGCGAGGATTGATAGGGTGGGCCACCAGCATCATCGGTGAGTTCAGCGCTAAAGGGAAGGTGTATCAATCAGGTGAGCGAACATTGAAAGCTAGCTCCCCGTTAACTTGTTTGTCTCCTGGCGATGATCCCTGAACTAGACGGCCTGGATGCAGCGTCGTCGGATGCCGAATATAAAGCTGGCGTTGGCATTGTTAAACGAGCTTTCAAGCTAACGGGTTCGGGACATAGTTTCCGTTTAACATCATCATATTTATCAAAACAAATATTGGATGGTGCCAATGGCGGGAGCTCGAGCCGCTCGAGCTGTTCTGCGATTCATCATCATCGATGTTCGATCCAAATCTGAAGCCTGGCGGGATTGATATCTAGCGGAGTCCGTCAAGGCTACTTTGTGCGAGCTGGAAGAACGGCTAGCAACCAAGAAAAGGCAAGGTGAGGAGGCTGCAGCCGGGAAAAAGCCCAAGATTTGAAGACTCTAACATATGCAATGGGAGTGGCCGCTGCTTTTTGGATGAGGCGCGATTTAGTACATGCTGCAGATACTCTTGCAACTTAGCATGCTGTTTGCATGAAACGATTTAATACACGATTTTGTACATGCATGTTTGTATTTGGATGGTAACTTGCTCTGTCATGAACAGTCTCAACATTGGTAATTCAGTTTGCAACTTAAGTTCAACACTATTTACATGTACAATTCCCATCCCATTGGCCCTGCTCAAGGTGCGCCTGCTCATTACATTGGATCTGTTTCCACTTCATTATTCAACGCCGGTTGGTACTACAACCAATTCTACATATTTTCTACTGTTGAAGTTGTATGAAGTTGAACTCGGCCTTCCCGATGCAGCTTGCGAGAACGGAGAGGAACGCTTGCGAGAACGCGAGGAACTCCGGCAACGGTTACTCCATAGTCGCACTTGAGCCGCCGGGCGTCCCTCACGTCGGACGGCGTGGTGTTGCTCTCCAGCAGCAACATCAACTCTCCCCAGACGACGTCCGAGAAGTCCACCGAAAGCTCGGACAACACTCCTCGGAACATTGCATAGTCCAGGGGAGGCCCGCGCATGGCAGAGTGCATCCAGGTCGTTGCAAGGGTAGCCGCGCTGCGTACCAGGTACCCTGACCTAACGAGAGCGTCCCACCCCGCTGCCGAGCACGCCTTGCTCTGCTCCTCATTTTCACCAGCAGCCGCCGCCGCCTTGCCCAACTCTTCTCGGCATGATCTCTGTCCCTCGGGGCGATGTCGGGGGCCATGGCGAGTATCTTCACTGCTTCGGTTTGGAGATTGGCTACCTGATCCGAATGCTTATGAATGCACCGTACAGCGGCTTCAGCCCGTAGAGCGCAATGGACTTGCGAAACACCGACTTGACGTGCTCCTGGTCGAGCTTGAGAGCTTATTCGGCTGCATAGTATGCATTCTGCTCCAGAAGAACCTGCGATCGGTTGGAGAGCGCCAGCTGCAGATCCGTCTTCCATGGTCCCGGATCTGCCATGCGTCGGACCGCATTGATGCACTCAGTGTAGAGCAATACAGCGGCCACCGGATTCCCCTCAAAGTAGCTCTGGCTTTCCTCCTCCCTCAGCTCCCTCAACATTGCTCCAGCAGGAAATGCAGGCTCCAAACCCTAAACCAAGAAAACTAGGGCTTTTCCGCAGATTTATTTTTTAGCTTATGTAAAAAGTGCGCGAGATTCCTCGTTGGCTTTCAGTTATGGACGAGTGGTGCTGCTACGTACTGACAAGTAGTAACGTATGATGTGTATAGACGCAGAATAATGTAACCGACCTACCAGTACGGCTACGCTCCACATAAGCTCCTCGCGGTAGCCTGAAGGACGCTCCTGAAGGCGACTGGGACCGACTCATCCGACGACCCGGACCTCCCTTTTTTTTCCTGGTCCTCTCATTGGAAAGTGGAAAATTTCCGTTTTTCCTGTAAGATCAATCTTTGAATTATAGTCAAGTCCCAAATGATGCATTTAGAAGATATGAGAAATGGAACTAAGATAACATGCAATAGATATACGTTAACATTTCAAAATTTTAACCCCAAAGCCCTAACTCCTAGGGCGTGTGCCCTAATGTAAGCCCCAAACCCTAATTTCTAGGGCTTGTGCCTAATGTTTAGTCTTTCATTGTAATGTTTATTGCAAGCATTGTTGAACACCCAGGCTAAACTCAATACTAAACTCCAAGCCACTGCATTTCTTGCTTGCACAAACATATTATCATCGTTGACGCTATTAAGGTAAGTCACTAACTAATGAGAGACATTTGGGGCAGAAACACCTTCCCTGGTCCCAAAATGGTGAAGAGATTCTCTAGTAGTGTAGTAACTTCACGTCCGTTTACCAGCTGCTGCCAAAGCTGCTGCCACCACCACCACCATAACCACCACCACCACCGTAACCACCTCTGCTACCACCGTAGCTGCCGCCACCAAAACCACCGCCAAAGCTTCCTCTGCCGCCAAATCCACCTCTGCCACCGCCTCCAAAACCTCGACCTCCAAATCCACCAGTGCTCGGCACATAGCTGTTCCTGCTGAAAGTAGCAGCGATACTGCGGTCGACCTTGGGTGCTGGGATCTCCTCAAAGCGGCACCCTACGTCGTGCTGAATGGTATCCCTCTGCCGTGACTGCGTGTAGTTGTGCATGAGAATGGCAATACCCTTCTTCCCTGCACGCCCTGTTCTTCCCGATCTGTGTACAAACGTCTCCGAATCGTTGGGTATTTCGTAATGTATAACCTGCAACGTCGTTAGTGACACCGTCGCCTAAAAGAATGAAAAACCATGGTACGTACCACGTCCACGTTAGGAATGTCGAGACCACGAGCGGCAACGTCCGTTGCTACGAGGACGTTGAACCTGCCATCGCGGAAACCAGAGAGGGTCCTCTCCCGTTGCGCCTGCGGGATGTCACCGTGCAATGCTTCACACCCCATGAACGTTCTCATGGCTTCCGCAACGTTGTGCGTGTCTCTCTTGGTTTTTGCAAAGACGATCACCTTTCCGCCCTTGCCATAAATCTGGACAAGCAATGGACGTTACCATCACCCGAGCAAGAAGCAACCATCACTTACACTAACGAGTTCCTTGAGGACCGGACCCCGATCGTAGTCCGTGGTCTCACAGGAGTAGAGCTTGATACCCTCCGCGAGCTTCTCGTCATTCTCGCCAACCTGAAACACCACAGGGTTAAGTGCGAATATTGAGGTTTAGGGTTGAGAATAGGGGTCTTACCAGATCGATCACGAGAGGGTCACTCATGAACTTCCTGAGGAGCGTTCGAACCCAGGAAGGCATGGTAGCAGAGAACATCATCATCTGCCTCTGCTTGGGAAGTCTTTCCATGATCTTCTCGACGTCCTCAGCAAAACCAGTGGCGAGCATCTGATCGGCCTCGTCCAATACCATGAACTTCACCCGGTTGAGGAGCAAAGCACCACGGTTCATCATGTCAATGACACGCCCAGGGGTACCAACGACGACGTCGATCGAGCGTTCAAGCTGGCGGCGCTGTGAATCGATGCTAACTCCTCCGTAAATACAAACTGTCGTCAAATGTGGTGCAGTCAGACACATCTCCTTCTCGACTTGCTTTGCGAGCTCTCTAGTGGGAGCCATTACAATGCAGCGAGGGCTCCCGGGAGGAGTTCTGAAGAACAAAAAAAAACTAAGAACATGAACCTTAAAATTCACGTCGAAACGTACCTTGCAGTTTCCTTCCTCCTCTCGGCGGTAATGAATTGAAGAATTGGTAACCCGAACGCCAGCGTCTTACCGGTACCGGTCTTGGCTCTGGCAATGAAGTCCCGTCCTTTTGTAGCGGGCTCAAACACCGCACTCTACCACAGTGAACAACCCGGTGTCAGTGGTTTCACCATCGATAACCATGGTAGCATACCTGAACAGGGAAGAGGCTCTTGATGTTTCTGCTGGCCAAGGCCTTGACGATCTCGACGTCGATTCCAAGATTGGCGATGAGAAGCTTGTCGGCAGAGACTTCGGGGATGACGAAATCGGTGGGCTGACCATAGTTCTGGGTCGTGGGAGGAGTATTGGTATAGCCACTACCGCCATACCCACCGCCCCCACGGCCACCACCACCATAGCCACCACCACCACCGTAGCCCCCACCACCGCCATAGCCACCTCCGCCATAGCCACCGCCACGTCTTGGCTCTTCATCGGCGTACTCGGCGTAGCCCGCCTCGCGGCTGGGAGTCGACCAGTACGACCTGGTAACGACGGATTTGGAGACCCCTGATAAAGGGCAAAATGGTAATGGTACATTTTACGACACCATAGTTAACCACTCACCTGGAAAAGCTATCCGCGAATCCGAGAGACCTCCAAGCCGAAAAATGGAGCGGGGCACGCGCGTGTAGAGATGAATGAGGTTCCGCATTCCGACTTTTTCCAAAGACGCAGCACTGCAGGCCATATAATCCAGAGGGCCGCCTGTCCAGATTGCCATAGCCATCCTAGGGATGCAAAATGTGCAAGAAATTGGTACCCACCTCAGTGACAACGTCGCGCCAGCCTCGGGATCTTGCGCTCCGCCTCGGGCTTGACGGCGGCGGCGTACGTTCTCGGCGCTGCGCGCTTGTCTGTGAGGCGCACAGGGGAAATGCGGCGTGGACCACACAAAATCGCAGCGCGGCTAGGTCTTGGCTCTAAAACCCCAGGCGGTGGGTTTAGGGCTTTAGGAGATGCGACGGAATGTTCTCTGAGATATTTTCAAAAGGGTTCTTAGCAAAATAATGAAATATACCCTTTCCATACGCTGCTCCAGCTTAAACATGCAAGTTTGAGACTGAATGCAATCAACTTTCTCATTATTTTCTTATAATTTCACCCGTTTACTTCATTCACTACTGAAACAAGCTTCAACAAAAAAACCCTCATGAGATGCAAATGTATAGCCAAATGTATTACACCTATTAGCATTTATAAAAGTGAGGGCACAGTGAAGTTGAAAATGGTAGTTATTTAAAACATAAGAGTTCTGTTTACAAAAGATTGAGTACTTCAGCTAAATCTAAGTGCTGACTCTTGATATCTTCCTGATATGTTGAGTTCATGTTGTCTTGCTGAAGGCGAGTCACCTTGAAAGTTCTGAAATGCATGTCCGTGCCGTCCACCGTTTGAACATCTAGGAAAAAACCGACCTGTTCTGGTAGAAGATATTCGACATGCTTCCATGACTGAGCTTTTGAGTCAAATACATCAAACACTATGGAGTCCTCTATAGTTTCAATGTCATCTATCAGATCCCACTCGGAATAGTCGTTGATGTCAGCAGCGTTAACGACGATGAGCTTGAACTCCTTTCCGTCTTGAGGGATAAGAGTGACATATTGTTCTTGCAAGCACTCACAATCACTAGAAAAACAGTGAAGGCACTCCAGCTCTGCCGATGGTCCTTTTGGAACTACAGTTGCCAATTTCGAAGCCGAGGTAACGACGTATTCCTTCTCGTTACGGAAAACGCTGTAATCTGATATCGAGCACACAAACTGCAGCCTCCTTGGCTTGTCAGTTCTCACTTTCTTGCTGGGACGAACTTCCAAATCCATATAGTTCTTAACCTAGGTAGTGGCTTATATAGGTTTCGAGAAAAGGGCAAAGTATGAAAAAGGTGATTCGAACACCAATTTTAGGTAAAGCAGAAATGAAGATATTAAATTCGAAGTCAGTGACAAACTAAACAATTTGCTATTTAACCGTATTCATTTATGGCTTTTGCTAAGAAAGATGGACTCTCAACGTTGAGTCTATAGTATCCAGCTCTGCCATGGTACCATCCCCATTTCCCACAATAACTATTATACCCCGCTGCTTAATTTCGCTGAGCTGCAAGTTTGTGAGATTATTAGTCCACATGAATGTATGCATGCAGGGAGCCACATAGAGTGGTTTCGAATGATCCCACGCACGGACGATGCAGGTCAAGAGATTATCGCACATTCCAACCAGAATCTGAAAAAAGCAACATGAAAATGTGACTGACTGATAATCG